>JAXGGS010018896.1:0-25621 GCA_035585475.1 Armandia brevis | reverse complement strand
CCGGTCTACCCGTCCTGCCCAGCTTATCGTACATCTCCATCAGCTGGTTAATCAGGCGCTTCTCCGACGATAGACTCAGCACCACACTAGAATACAAGCACAGACAGGCGTTACTATTACATGTACAGCAGATCCTCTGTATAACTATACTAGAATGCAAGCACAGACAGGTGTTACTATCGCATGTACAGCAGATCCTCTGTATAACTATATACTAGAATGTAAGCACAGGTCTACAGGCGTTATCATCACATGTACAGCAGATTCCTGTATAACTATACTAGAATGCAGACAGAAGCACAGACCGGAGTTAAGGAGGCATCACAGGCGGCTAATTGAATCGTGATTCAATCACCCGAGTTTTAGTATTGTGATAGATACGGCAGAGGTCTCGGGCGATGTCTCTGCAACACGTCGAATGGCAGCGATGAATACAGCTCGCAGTTTTCTGATCTAATAAAGGCCTTGGGGGGCTCGTTGATTATGTTAATTGGTAAAAAGCAGCGACGTTGTTGAATGCAACTGTCTTAGCAGGAACTAGAAATGATGAGAAACAGCACGGCGGAGGAAGAGGTGGCCATCGAAGGAAGGAAGAGGCTGGTGGGGCGAGCAACAAGGAGGGGTGTTCTTGACAGCCAGATGGAAGCTGCTGATGGCAGACAGACAAGAACACGGCTAGATTGAAAAGGAAGTTCTTCGAACTAAGAGGGTCTGAGCAACCCTCTCATCTAATATAATATATAGTGATATATTAGCATTATAGAAAGGATGCTGACAAAAGCTGCGTCGTTAATGCCTCCTCTACAAAGCACATCGTCTGGCGAATAGAGATTTCTTAAATGATATAGTTTGAAGCCCTGGAATACACAACCTACACCATAGAAATCCTACTTCCGGAATACACCGCACCTCATACTTCCACCTTCTAACATCTAAGAGCATTGTTTGTCACCTCTTCAAAGACGCAGAATCATGGCACAAAGAACACATGTATGGTAATACATGACTGTTTATGGTTTACTGATTTAATTTGAAGACTAACTTATCCTCTTACAGTCACTGTGACATTGTGACTCTCTGATATATTATCGTCACTGTGACATTGTGACTCTCCGATATATTATCGTCACTGTGACATTGTGACTCTCCGATATATTATCATCACTGGGGCATGACCTGCGCTATTAAAATGCTTTCAGACTGATTTCCGAATTCCAAATCAACCCTTTAGACATATATCCTGATTCCTCTGTGTCAGGTTGACATGCCATCTTCTGCGGGGTTGGTGAATACCTGTCGCCGAAGATTGTGCCGACCCTTTAAGAATTTGAGCCTAATATATGTGTTTTGCTCACGAGAGAGATTAGATGCGGGAAGATGGTGGTTAAAGGTGGGAATAGAAAGCCCACACATCTGCCAACTCACTAAAACCTTCTTCATGCCTACCTCCACTAGCGCAAACAATCCTCCAACAGCGAGCAGAAATTAACTCAGTCGGTGACTTTTCAATCTGTCCTGATTTCTTCTCGTCTGTAGTGGAAGGTAGAACGGATTGATTAGAGTGGTTATCTCGATTAAAAGGCGTCTTTAGTGAAATCTTCTCACGGCCGTGGCACACAGGCTAAATGTGTTAATGTCCGTCATTAATCTAATTGGAGTCGGTCTGCACTTGAATAAAGAGTCCATTTTCGTTCATTAATACCAAAGATCCGTTGGATAATGGGAGATTGTTGGAGCTATTAATTATAGCTATCGGGGGTCTGCCACAAAAGCTGTTATTTTGTTCATTATCAAATAATAAAGATGACATATGGTGAAGCAGCTGATAGAATATATTATGAAACTCATGAGATCAACTAGACATGTGAATTGCCTGTGTGTCTTGTTTACAGCGTAATGCTGAGGCTGCACAATTGTGGCATTAACAGCGGGTAGGAAAGGAGAAGGCTGTTCAAATATGATCCCAGTTTCTGAGCCACAAGGCACCATTCGTAAGTTTTAAATTATCAACCTATTCGTTTGAACCATACCTTTCTTTGCGACTCACTGACAAATCCACTTTAAACACAATCGTTTGATTTTGTCTTCAACTCAAGCCAAGACAATTTGATTCAGTAAGGTAAAAAATCTTATTCGCCTCACTTCAACAAGCTCATTCCTCCTGTCGTCCCGTCGGGTCCGGCAAGCATGATGGGAACTTACTTAAACTCCCGATAAAATATGTATGACCTTCGCAAGCGGGCTGCAGCAAATCCTGCTGTGCCCCGATGGGGTTTTAAACTTTCTGTTCAGGTGTGATGGCGACCATTTACTGGTATAATTAATCCCAAGACATGGTCTCTGAAGCCAGTTCATAACTGACAATCAACATGATTTCAAGGATTCAGGGATCGGAAGGGGTAGAAGTAATGAGCTACGGCAGATAGATTTAATGAGCTAGGGAGGATAGAAGTAATGGACTAGGGCGTGTAGAAGTAATGGGCCACCATAGGTTTACCACATCTAACTTTATCTATGAGGTTATTGCCCAGATACGAACTTTGTGAACTGATGCTAGATATATATGCATAACACAGTGACATACATGTATTGTATATAAACATCTAGCCATCTAGTCGTTGAATTCACAACCTTACTTAATTACACCCAGAGGAAATAACAAGCCAAATGCGCCACATATTCTAGCACCAACTGCCAGTAAGCAATCCAACACTAGGTCCGCCCGCATGAGGAAATGAGACCTAATTTATTTTAACTGATGCCATTTCTTTGAATTTTCTTACTGTGAATACAAAGTAATTGTGACACAGTAATCATAATGTGGCTAAGAACATCTTAAAATCAGTTAGATATGTGGCGTATTTAGATAAATATGGTGGATGTTATTGTAGTGGAAAACAATTCTGAGTAGGCTGGGTTCTCAAATGAGGTGTAATTTCGCGCACTTTGCTGATGGACTGGCCCTTCAGGCCCACCTACACGTTTTAACAGGCTCCGTGAACTGGATTGCGGCCACTAACATTTACACGGCTTTAGTCTGTCAGACTTTTCGGAATTTAGAGTGGCATTAAGTCGTCCACAGGCTGTATACTTATATTCACCTTGTTACTCCAAATCAGCTGCGAGTTAAGGAAACTCTTAAATAGCTCTACCAAAACAGAATAATTCGGGACAAATGGGCCCGTAATGCGTTTACAGACCTAAATAAAATCCAAAGATATCCTCGAATGACACATGGACATCAAGAAATGGACGTATCCAATATCGGGCCCAGTGCAGCTGTTTCATTGAATAATATATAAGTAAAACCTGTAGAGTTCGGCGCCGTTATTAGCCCATGTTGAAGTAGTTAAACATCCGCTGGGAGCTTTAAGTGTAACCAAGTTAGATTAAAGAATCACCCTTCTAAAACGCGGATAATATTTCAGCTTGTTTCAACTACGTAGAAGACGCCTGTAAAGTTAATCGCGTACGCGTATGAAAAACCATTTCCTGTGCAGACGTCACACGACGCCATGTGGTGACGCCTGCGTTAATCAGCCGCGTGTTGTAGCGGTCCAGAGTGACCACCATATATCCCCCCTTAAATACACAACACAATGAATCTGAACCCTAACTTAAGTAGAACCCTAAATTGAACCGACCCCAAATTAAAACTCAACCCGAAATAAGCCGAATTCTGTGGACAAGGGCATGTCACGTAGGACGAATATATTTGCATGGTTGAACGTATCAAATTATTATTCCGGTTATGTTTCGTTTTAACACACCTAAATTAAGACGCAAATTGTTGAGTTTCAATTGATCGAATTAAGCTGCAGAAGTTCAGCTTATTGCGGGGAGATATGGGCTGTGGTGATGAATGGTCGCCTCTGACCTTACTCATCAGCCACGTATTAGCGTCCCCCGGCCCGTGTCCTCGGCAGCTAGCTGGTGTGAGCTGGTGTGACGGGGGGAGTGGGGGAGGGGGTCAGGGTGCGGAGAGGTAACGGATAAGGAAGGACGCACACCCTGCCGCTGTCACGCAGCTCCCCCGCGGATGGATCACCCGTCACGACGAGGTAATTATTTTCCCGGGAAAACATCGTCTTGTGAATTTAAAGAAAGATGCGCGGAGACGGAGCGAGAGAATGCAGACAGTGGAACGCGCGAGACATCGATGAATCCGGAGAAAAGCGAGCGCGTAGAACAAATCTTCCCTCATCAGCGGTTTACTAATGAGGGCCGCAGAGGATGGAATGCTCCGCCCTTGGTTTAAGCAGTTGCTGAGAGCAATTCGGTCCCATGGATCATTAACACACGTGCTGTTTTTCATAGCTTCGGGAATATGATGCAACAACCTCGACGTTCTTACATAAATAAAAGTGGTCCTGTGTCGTCAAGCAAAAACACTCTTTCGGACGGAAAACTTTCCTATTACTCCTACTGGCAAGGTTTAACTTATTGCTGTTCTGCCACTTGGCACACTGGCAAAGAGCATTATCTTTCTTTATCAACACAGGTGGGAGGCTTTTAAAAGCTGAACAATGTTCTGCGGCGACTTCTGTGCTAAACAACGACAGTGTGGTATAAATCAGCCAGTATGATACATACATCGTTTTGACACTTTTACAGGTGCGAGATAACTGGGTGAAAGAAGCCTTACTTCTGTATTTGCCGGGTTTCGTTCTCCTTACGTAATATCTCTCACACAAGCGAGCTAACACTTCAAGTGATTCCGCTCAAATATATGCTGGGTAAACATCGAGCTTAACACCACCTGATCCTATACTTGATGTGATTGCGTTTGGTCATATATCATGCAAGGTGCTGCAGTCTATAATCAGACAAAGTGATACCTTTGACTCGTTGTTTTCATCACATTTATTATAGTTACGGAATCTACTTAATGACTAGTTTCCATAATGTAATATTCAACTGCATCGTTTGGTTTTTGGTATGCTCCCATAATAAGAGCAATATGCTACCTCTATTTGACCCATACATGCTATCCATATAGCTACTCAATCAAATATCGTTTTGGAAAACGATATATTGGCAAACTTTCAAACGCTGACACAGACTAATTGAGGCTTTGAATTATATCTGGCTGACTTGTTCACTTTGATTGAGTGACTCTTTAACCGTGCCATCATATTCTGGTTAACTCATGCATGCATGGCTTATGATCTATTTAGGTCAACTGTGAAGTTTCAGTATATCAATGTTGTGACTCAATGTTACTTGATGAACGGATGATTTTATATAATTAGCTGGTTAACTAGAAATCACCCGGCGACCTAAATCGGAGCTCCATGATTGTGTATCTATTTTTATAACAAATAAATTGCCGGACATACCGTTGTTACACTCAGGTGACCGCAAATTTGAGCAGCTGCGCCTGTTAATGACGCTTAAGTTATCAATCTGACTCAAGTATCGAGTACCGACCGAGCGAACCTGTCACTAATGGTTTCCGCAAGAATGCATCGCCATCTCCGTACTTCCTTAAAGAAAGAAAGTGTTTTAAGGACTGCTTCGTTATTTAGGTCAAAAGTCGAATTTGTAAACAACCTCGATGATTGACGATTTGGACATTTGGAGCAATTACTGCACGCTATGTTTGTCGAGTTTATGCACCATGTGTCAAGGTTTATCGGTGAAGGACTTACGTGCAGGAGGCAGAAGACAGTAAGAAACTGCTTCCATAATTGATTGTGTGTCACAGTGTTGTGTGCTCTCGTCAATGTGGTCAGCGTTTCGATATAAAACCCGACTTTTCTGTGCAGATATCTTGCAATTTGCCCATATAAGGAGGAGCGTAATGTCCTATCCTACATGCTACACTCATTCCAATCACGTCCAGAGAACAAGAGAGCCCTCGACCATTACGTATCCTGAAAGACAGCAGATAGATGGGGGACCAGGGAGGGGAAGGGGTCACCATGACCACGTACTCGGAAAGAATGTATTTCGGAAACAGCATAGAGCCATTCTTTGAAATAAAAATGGGGTCACCTAGAATGAAAAGTCGGTTACAAAGAAAGTTGCTAAAACTTGAACCAGTTAAAAAAAATCATACCAAGAAAGTTTATAATTGTTTTCGAAAAACAGGGTAACTCTTAAGGATAGATTGTGAGAAACAAATTAATTGATAGAGTAACACTATGGAAAACAGATTCAGGTAATTCAGCCACGTCTAATGTTTGGGAATACCGTCGTCCCCCCTGGAATGATGCACGCTGGAAAATATGTCAATTCATCTTGAACAGATGTCATCAATTTCATTAACATTCCGCAGTTTTGTCGTTGTATTGACTACAATCTCCTTATACTGTGTATCGAGTCTTGTTCCGGTCGATTAACCTGTGGTATTTGTTTAAATCAGATTTACTTATGTTAAAAATAGTCAGTTTGTTCCTCAAGCATAAGGCGGTCAAATGACACAACCTTGACCTATGATTGGGAATCAGAAAATGAATCCATTCATCGATCTTGCCTGCAATTTATTGGTCACGATTTTGAATAAGTGGCAGTTTCAGAGGACATTTAGTGCATGTTAAATCATATAAATGACCGCTGATGGTATCGCTTAATTAAGTATGGAATGTACACAGTGCTCACTTATAACAGTGATGTTCTGACGGTTGCTGAGAAAACGTATAACATATTTACCAACTTCAACTGCGTGATCAGGATATGTCAGCCTCAGCAGCACAGCGGTGTGAGACAGATGGAATACTGGAAGGATGCTCAGATGCATAACAACTGAGGAAATCAGAAGTATAATCTGTCCTTGTTGTTTTATTTCCTCTCTGTTTCATCTTATTGTATATGTTTCTGGATGTAACAAATGGTGCAATTCATGAAATTTCAATTAATACTTAACGTTTTACGTTTGACATTTGAACATGCGCAGTTTTTTCTACCTCACTGCAATAAACCTTTTACAGTGCACAATTCCATTCTAGTCGGAAATGAATATATGCCAAGCGATTCGTTAAATCAGCAATAAAACATTCATTTAAACGAAACAGTCGCAAACCCCACACAAAGGAGAATTATTGTAAAATTATTCTAAATCGCCGGATTTGTGAAACACGGGACAGCTTGGAATGTTGAATAGAAGAGAGATATATATATTACAATAGAAGAGAGATATATATTACACAATGCTCAGTTTGCACTCAATAGAAATAAAAAATGAATTGGTTATATCGTATGCCTCCAAATAATGATAAACTGAAACTGCATTATTCAGGCATTTCGATCATTTAATCAAAATACTTTAAGCTACTCATTGAGTAGACGCGATAAGTGCTAAATCTAAATCGAGAGATGCATGACTACAGTCTGTTTTCCAGCTGAGATGTTAGTCGACTTTAATAGTGATATACGGATGAATGTATTATTCAGCGATGACGCTCGATGTATGCATCAATCAAGGAATTAGCAGATTTGTTTAATTTGAATCACGTATATATCGATCTCGATCATTTATACTCATAAGCATTAATGTTCATGCCTTTCCTATCAAAATGTCAGGATACCTCCATAAACCACGCTAGTGTCTAGCGCCTACAATCCTTATGATGTCAGATTACTCAAGTGTCAACTTCATCACTTGTTCAGCATCAGTTTGTATCCCTGCCTCTCGCTCCCTGAACCGAGATAGCTCCCTGATATATCGCTGGCTCAGTGGAGAGCAGGACGTGGCGTTTATCAGGCTGGTGTTCCCCATCACATCACATCGTTAATCAGCTGTATGTCCGTCAAAAATAATCCTCTATGGAATATATATCCTGAGCTACCAGGCAGAGTTATAGTTGGGAAATATAGAGCAATATTAGCTGTAATATGTGACATACAAGTACAGTTTTAGACTCTGAATAGAACTAAATTGGTATATCATTCTCCATTTACAAATAGGATCGGAATAAAAAAGTGCTGAAACAGATATGATAGCAGACATGATATATCATTTAAGCTGCTTGTAAGGTCACACATCAAACCTTTTTTTGTTTCACTGAATTTATTACGCGCATGCCGATCAGAACATGTTCGTCAAGGGAAGATTCTGTATGTCACTTTGTCTGCCGACTCATTCTTGTGGTGATTGAAAATTAGCCATCCAAGCATTCGTTCAGTGTTTCTTTGTATGGAGGACGACCAGGGAAGTACTGACATGCGACCATTAAAATAGGTCACGAAACATCAAATTTACATCACATCAATTTAATCAATGTATGTGTTGGTCAAACCCATTAAAACAAAACGTTCTCTGGAGAACTATCTGATGAAGCTATATCAAACAATGAAGCTAATAGACACCTTACAGTCCCAGGAGAGGCTCCTTGCACTATTTATTTACGTAGTTCTATCACACCGTCAGTTCAATTCAGGCACACTATATGCTCGATATATTTAGGACAAAATGTACATCATAAAAAGTTTCATTACGTAATGGTGCCCATGCCATATGATTATACATATATCTGTCTGGCTTTTTAAGACCGTTAATCCTTGCAGTATTTTAGATTTAGCCAGACGATGACCCTGAATCTCATATGCGCATACATCATGGATTAATGATTGTAAGTCTTTGTTACATGATGGCATATCATGCTAGTATCGCAATAACCAACATTTGGCGAAGCAACTTAGCAACTCTGTCTGTTTATATCAGTGTCTAATGAATAGGCCGAGGTAGTATTAGATTTCTATAAGAGCAACAATCCGGGGAGAGCGCATGATATGGTTAAACCCCTGGGTAGATGGCGCCTCCCTGGAGAAGCTACATCACAGATCTTATTTTACTGGCTCTTACAGCATCTACAGCCGCGCCCCGATATAATCAAACTGTCCGTACCATCTCTCCCCTCTGGAACTCATAATCTCCATCATTCATAGATTTAGGTGGTCCACACAAATGAGGTCTCATACAAGAGACCTAAATCCGAAACCCGGGTGTCTTAAACCAGGACTAATCACCCACATTAACAAACCTGAGGGAGAGAGGCGGAGGCAAGTGGCCAACCCTTCTCCTCAGATGCTCCAGCTAATGTTGTCGTTACGGGGTTCCTGTTTATTGAGATGGGCAGATGAATCGAGACTTAATTTAGGCCGAGGATCTCGACTGTCCGGGGTGACCTAATTTAGCTCGGGACCTGGTATCACACCAGCTGCCCGGAAATTCACCTGGGGAGTTCTCGTCCTTAAAGCAGGTGGACGCATATTTCCCGGGTTACCAGTAATTACAGAGAAACAATTCCGGTCCTCAACTCTGGTTAATTCACTGACCACGGCCCCTGTGTGTGATGGGATTATCGCTATCTATAAGACAAACGATGGATCTGACCCATTTGACCATGTGACGTCACACACCACCCTGGCATCTATGGTTACTTTCTGACCGCCAGAAGCTAAGGCTTACATTATCGCGTGGCAGACGTCTCATGACCGGGGATGTTTGTGTCGGAAACGTCATTGATTAGCGCCACCTGGGGAGATATATCCACACTGAGAGTGGGCTGCCGGGAAAACTGTATCCTGTAAAAATCTCGCCGCTGATACCATGAATTAGACAGGAGAAAATGTGAAATCTGCCCAGTTGTGACTCCGGGAAACAGCCTGATATAATCCTGTTACGCGAGTTATTACTGCCAGTAGGTTTGTTGCCTTTTTCCGATGTGCACGTTTAACTCGGTTAGCTGGCATTTCCTCCTTTTCAATTGCCTTAAGGAGATAGAACCATGCTCAAATACTTTGAGACAGCGGTAAGAAACTACAACTGATTGTTGAATCATGAGAGCTTAAGAAAGCATTTCTTCTTCGCTCGCGCCAAGAAAATGCGAGTAGATGTCAGTAGATTGAGTGCATCTATGTATTTGGGTCACTTTGTCAGAGTTCTTGGCTGAGCCGGACAAACGTAATGACCTCAGTCAAAACTCCTGCATACGTCATCTGGGGACCTTGGGACCCTGTAGCATCTGATAACAAACGTTAGCATCCGGTGATGGAAACCAAATCCGATTTATTATGCAACAGAGGCTCGCGCATACCAACGGTTCGGATCAAGTTTTATTGGCAATCATGTCTTTTTAATCTTCAACAAAACCGAAAAACCTTGTGTGTTATGTCACGTGTCACATTAGGAGCGGTTTAACGTCGACACACCTCGGGATTGAGCGAATTGGCGGAAATGCCGATCCTGTCAATCGGCTTCTATCAGGTTTATCGTGTTCGTGTAAATCCCATGTGCTCATAAATAAACGTTTATATTTGCTGGCCACATCGTTGCCTTATCCATCATCTGTGGGAGCTGCTTGTTGTGAAAAGAACGCCAGCGAGCATCAGAGAAGACATTTGTTGCCGCCTTTCATGATGACCTGGCTGTTAATGGGAATGTTACAAACAAACTCTGGCGGTATAAAGTACCGGTGATTCAAGTAACCGGTGGTAAAACTAAAGTTACTCGTCAACAGTTTCAAAATTTCACACTGAGGTGATGGTGTATTAATTGCGTGTCAACATTTTAATACTCTGTAAACGTTTTTGGCACATGTTTTAACTGGTATTGTGATTATCACTTGCTGGTTGATGCTAGAAACGAGAAACTGGGTGCAGGTTTCCATGAAGCGTGGGTTTAAGCCGAGCAGGAGATTAAGAGATCAGGGTTTGGAAGCACAGGTGTACAATTGCGTGAGTTATCACGTGTTATCAGTGCTTTCAGTAACTAATTAATCAATAACGTACTGGGCAAATAAACCAGCCATCCCAGAGTCAGAAATAATATTAGCCGGTGATGACATATACATTCCGAGCTTTCTTCGCGATTAATGGGCAAATCTATAAAAATCAAGAATGAATTCATACTATGAAGACTACACTGACAGCATCAGGCTCATATATTAACTCTTGCATGATAAACAACACACTGCATTGCCCAAATAACAAGCATGCAGTTCGTTTTAAAATGTGGTGTAACACGTGCGATTCTTAAAAAAAATAATATCGGCAAGCGTCATATTTATTGAACATTTGATGCTATTTTACCCATCGTTCTGAGTTTTCCAAGCATGCAGGTCAGATTAGGTGCCCAAGCTCAGCCGCATTTTACTTGCGGACTACAAAGTTTTACAACAAAAGGGTGATATTATGGCAGAATATGTGTGATTGGCGGCATCTTCTGTGGCCACATTAACCATACCAACAACTTATTGTCTGGGAGGAGAACAATATATATAGGGAGAGAAAATGTGTGGCACGGCTCGACTCATTTATGTTACATATCGCGCTGTATCACTTCACCATTACACCCAGGATAGAACTGGGGGTAAGACAGGCTAGATACAGACCCCATAAATATGTTATTCCCTTTTATAAATAGGGGGGCCCTATAAATGGGTTGGTCCCCTAATTAGGGACGTTCCCTAATATTTGACCAATATGTTCCCATAAAAGGGATGTTCCTTAATTAGGGACCAAATATTTTACCATATATGGGACAAACTCCTAATAAGGGCTGGAGCGGGCCTAAGTGTTTTGTTTGGGATGTCATGGTTGCCATGAGCTACCATGGTTACCACTGATTTCAAACACTTTCTGTGGTCTATAATTAGGGTACGGCTCTAATTTAGGACCACCCCTAAAAAGGGCCGGACCTAAATTAGGGATGTTCCCATTTATAGGGGGGCCCTAGGAAAGGGGACTGTACCCAACCTGTAAGAGGGGACAGGTGAAAGTCTCGGGACTTAAATACCGGGATGGATGAATGTATCAGGTCAAAAGAAACTGCTGTTTGACCTTATTGGCAAAAGTTTCATTCATATGTTCCACTAACAAAACCCAAATATTCAATGTATACATTTCTTTTAGAATGTGATTATTTAATATAATCCGAATATAATTCGTATATAATCAGGGAATGTGAAATGTTAAAATCAATTCATTTTAAAATAATTCAGACAGACGCGACACGGCTGGTGCTTATACAATAATCCTAATAATAAAACATTTTGTAATTTAAATAACACGTGGCTGGCATAATTCAACAGGCCGTACGCCATACAATAATACATTATTTGAACCTTTGAACCTTGGCAGTTTGACATTCAATAAACTTAGTCTTTCAGACTTTCAGCCAGTATTGAGAACAAGGCCTTGTTTGCCACAATGTTCATGATTTTTAATTAGAATAGGTTGACAAACCTGGCAAGTGGGGGGAAGCTGACATTTTGTTCCAGCTATATAGCGGACAATGACCAATACGAGTGAGTATGCCAGGGCTGGAGGTACGATGACGGTATCCTGGGGATCGGACAATGAACCTGCCATCCTTTAATTATTTAATTAGCTCAGCAAGCTTTGCCTTTCGATTTAAGGCTTTTTTACAATATGATCAAAATGTATGTATCAAGATGGCCCCTGAGTAATGAAAGATGCTGACCCGATCGACAGATTTGTGCATATCCATGATCAGGGTAATTGGGAAGTGTAATTAATATTTATAAATAAATTTGTTTGTATCATGCACATAATATGTTCCACATTTAACCTGAACCGGAAACAAAACCAACCTTAACTTAGTAACTACAATGTTGAATTTTGCAGTACTTCTATAAATATCCTGTTTACATGAAAATAATTCTTTAAATTGATTAGCTGAACTGACGACTTATGTTTCTCAAGTAAGAATGAACTAAGAACAGCAGGAGAGCTGTAAACCCCTTATTTCCTCGGAGGGTACGTGACCAAATACTTCTTTATAGGATATATAATTAATCAAAGGTTTACTTCAGAGACCTAAATATCGATTAGAAATCTTTCATCTTTTCCATTTTAGGAATCCAATAAGATACAATCATCGACGTTTATCAGATTTGCTTGAGAGGAGTTCATCGATTTTTTTATCGATTAGACATTCTTTGTTTCACGTGTAAGATTAGTAATCCACGAGAAGAGCCCCATTAATAAATAAATCTGTGATTCTAGCCGCTGCTAATCATCTGTATCACCGGCAGTTGTGTTCCGTTTTGAAACTATACTTTCGCACTCGACAAAATGCCGTACAACGTCGACACAAGTTACCATCGACAGTCTTCGGTCTTGTGATCATGGCAGAAGAAGAGATTGAGAGACTGAATCAGCTAGAGATGATCTATTCACGCTGGAGTTCAATCAATCCCGGGAGTCTCGTCGCGATTCGTTAGCCGCAGATTTGCAGAAATAATGCAGGAATAAACGAATCTGACAACTCACCATCGTTCTCCGTTACATCCGAGCGGCTCCGAATCAGGAGCCTCGGTGCTTCCTAAACACCAGGAAATTAAACCGAGCAAACTGGACACAAATAAAAGTGCGTTAAGAGTGTTCACGTTCATACTGACAGTTGAGATGGAGTTGTTGTAACGTCCAGGTGAGTTGCTGCTCAGGTATATCAACGTGTCAGCGTGTGGTAAATATTTCCGTAACCTCTGCCTCCCACACTTTGTATCAATCACAGAAGATGCTGAGCCATCTCTGGGCTGACGGTGTTACTACAGTTACTATAACATCTGCCTCCCACACCTTGTATCAGTCACAGAAGATGCTGAGCCACCCCTGAGCTGGCGGTGTTACTATAGTTACTACAACATCTGCCTCCCACACCTTGTATCAGTTACAGAAGATGCTGAGCCAACCCTGAGCTGGCGGTGTTACTATAGTTACTACAACATCTGCCTCCCACACCTTGTATCAGTTACAGAAGATGCTGAGCCAACCCTGGGCTGGCGCTGTTACTATAGTTAATATAACATCTGCCTCTCAACGTGCTGGTTATATCTAGCCGCCTCTTCCTGTTGAAGGCGTCATTGCTGTGACCGAGAAGCTCGGGGTATCCCGTCTAACTGCCGGCGTCCGTCCACTGTGCACGCTCGCTTTCAGCTACCGGGGCCGCTCTCTACAAACACCAGGGGCGCTCTCTCGAAGTAAATGGGTCAGGTAGGTTGTGGTAAGAAAGAATACCGCGGAAAGAATGGGGGTTCGTCGTCTCTGCACTAATATTTACTCAAGTATACACGTTTGTGAAACTAGTACATGAACATTGATGAGGTCAATTCAGGATATTGGCTACATTGTATCTTCCAATTGCCAGACGGGTGAACTTAACATCGCCGAACAACCGATCACTCGATTCATTACATTTATTGCGAAACTTGGCAAATGCAATGATCAGGTGGATAAATTCGGTTCCAAGCCTAGATTTGTCTGTTTAGGGACTGTAAACTTGTCAATTTGCCCAATTTCCTCTATTACAGTAGATAGGCTAATGGGAGTGGCTGGTTAAAGACACGGTGCAGTCTTGCACTTCCCCAAATGTCCATCGATTTCCTTGTTGAGCAACAACCGTCCTTTGCGTCTGACCAGACGCGGTGGTCACCATCAACTGGTCATCGGGGTGAGAAAATGCTCGTTAGTTACCGATTTAGTCTGAAACCAGATCAATTCTTATACAACTTGCAATTTAACACGTACGTCTTACCCGCTATATTATAATGTATAAAAATGCGATGCAAGATCTCGCCCTCCGTTTTTATATCTAGATCCGTCTTAGATCTTATATTAGCACATTGACTGTAGAATGTTGTCGGTATATATGTACATACTGTAGTTCATAAGAAAGGATAAGGAAATGCGGGTACTTTTTATTCTTGTATTGTCTACTTTTTCGTTGCTTTTTTGGAATTAATGTATTATACAATCCAAAATCAAACACAATTAATATAATGCTTCGAAAGTTCACACACCTCTTGTTAAGTCTATTATCTAGTTAATTGTTAGGTGAAATCGGTTTCCTAGACAACCACATAATAGCGCAGTCCATTTATACATGTAGAGGGTTAACCTTTTATGTAGTTGTTTAAATACATGTGCTTGATATTAAGATAAATGAGTGAATCAAGTGCTGAGATTTAATACTTTATTCATAATATCAGTTTATTAGTAACCTCCATCAGACCTGAAATCAATACCTTGAAATATTACAGCTTTGGATATATATGAATATGATTCATTCATTTCTCACATGCATATTTCAAATAATGCATGGACGTTTATAATAATTATATTTCATTTCCTATTTGAGCTATCACATGACAATAATCACCCACTAAAATAGTAACAAACAAAGAAACCCAGTTATCCCTTTCATTTGAATAAAGACAAAAAAGTAACGAATCAGGCCTGTTACATCTAGAGCATACGCCCTGGATAATTCGGACGCCAAGACAAAAGTGAACTTGGTCAATATATTCATGCTTAAGCAAGAGCAAAATAGAAGTTCGATAATAAAAAACACCATTTTGTGTTAAGAAAATAGCACCATTGAGCAAATATTGAGGCATATGGTTGATATATGATTGCAAAAGTTCATCACATCAATAGTATGCAACTACCCTGCACACCCTTATCCCGCTCTTTCTGACAAAATATTCTATATATAGGCCTCAGGAGGTATAATATATTTGTGGTTTATTGTCACAGAATCATACATCCCCGTTTCTTTATTAGTTAATCCTGTGTCCAGACCCTACACTTGGCTGAAACGCATCACTCACACAATCAAGCTACAAATAAGAGGGGGATGGGGCACTACCCACGCGTCTGAGCGGGCAAGGACAAAATTTTATACTTTTTCTGGTGCTAGCTGGCATTTGGTGACTGGTCCAATGCTCGGCGCTCGCCTGTGACGATCTATTTATATGTTATTTCGTAAGAAATCATAAGTCCACAGTAGGTTGCTCCCTTTTGGTGAGATGAACTTTTGATGATAGGCAATAGTGAAATGTGAATTCAATACACATCAATAATGAGATATGCGCACCTACATTATAAGTACACATACCAATAAGTAATTTGAGAATGTATCGCGTAGTTTCTTATCACTGATATTTGGGTCTCGGGAATAAGAATATTAAAGACATGGAGATGATAATAATGTAAATCACAAAGAACAGCCTGTCCATCACCATGGCGACGTCCCGCCACTGCCGGACGATGCCGAGCAGCCTCGAATCGAGCGCGTTCCGGTGAATGATATCCGACCGGATGTGGACGAGCGACGCGCGCATCTCCATCACCTGCTCCTCGATCAGTGACGTCATATCCTGTGATAAGGCCCCGGATGTGGCGCTGCCGTTGGGCACGGGCAGGTATCCCACGTTGGAATGATCGGAGCGGTCACGTGACTGTCTCAGATTGCCGGCCCCGCCCGCCGCCGCCTGGTGGCAGTTGTTGTTTTTCTGGCGCGTGACTCCCGCCAGGAGTCGCGTGTTGACGCCGCCCTGCGCATGCGCGGAGGAAGCGCGCTTGGTGATCACGTTGGGCACGAGTGTCGTCTGCTCCGGCATCAAGTTGTCGAACTCCTCGTTTGTGAATAAACTTCCTCTCATACAAAGCACACGAGACAAAAAGTCAATAGTAATCTGCAAATAAAAGAGAAATCGATGAGCAAATATTTCACGATTTATTTCAAATATGGGGCATGTTTAGGCACCGTCCCTCGAGCAGGGCTATATGTGTCATTGGAAAAGAGCACATTGCCTTTCAAACGGAATTTATCATCGTTTGCATGAGGTGATGGAGGGATGCACACAAATGCATGTTTCCCAAGTAACTCCTGAATCAATAATTTGCCTCAGGGCCGGGTCCCAGTGTTTTTAATTTCGCTACATTAAAGGTTATATATCGTGCGGCAACCCTTTGCAATGTCCCTTGGAAAATTGGTAATAGATTCTGTCGTCTGAAAAAACTCACATTTTGCATCGTATGTTGTCGAATTTTCTCGTAAAGGGGGAAAACAACTGGTGACAGGCATTGTCAGTTATCATTAAAAAATAATCCAAAGAGCACGGCAAATGTGAATTAAAACAATAAATTAATCTGATTCAGCTAGCGCCAAATGCACAAGCAAATAAATCATCTTCCTATTTGAATACTCACCATTTTTAGCCACCTGGGAACAGGTTTTGTTCCCTCACCGGCACGACAAATATTCACTACAAGCGTGGATAAAAACACCGCCATCATTATAATCACCAGATTAAAACAATAGTACACCCCTGCAATCATAAAACAGTTTATTACTTCGTTAATGTATTATATATGAAACACAAGCGAGATCGCGACTATCAGGCGACGTGACTAATTAAATTTTAACTTTAATCATTAGTTATTATGCACAAACATGAATCATTTGGTTGATGTCTTGGTTGGGAGGAGGGGTTCGACTCACCTAACACAGGTACTGATGAGGCTGTCGGAGGAGCGGCCTCCACTAAAATTAGCAACAGTAGCAGGAAACTAGCGAAAATGCTCATGGCTGAAAATGTGAAGGGAATCATGTAGCCGAGTATAGCGAAAGTCCACAATTAATTAAGGGATTGAGAGTAGATAAGACGCTCTAAAACAAGTTACAATGCCATGAACAAATAACTCATTAAGAGTAATCGTATATGTCTGGCACATGAACATGCAATATTTATTTTATATATGTCGATCTGTCAGTGAAATAACTTGTATGTCCTTTGGATCTGAGGCAGTATCGAAATTGGTTGATAAAAAACATTTGCCATTTTCGTGAAAATGAGAAGTGAGATTGGCTATGATTACCTCCACAATTTATTTATTTATTGCTTAAAGAAGATACTCGCTTCATCCCGTGCAAGGACGTCATGACCTGGAGACTTTTAGACTCGGATATTGTTTTTGACAAATAAGTGACGGTTGATAATCTGGTATGACTCTGAACCCTACCCTCTATCTCCCGGCTAAACACCTTATACTCAGTACTAGATCAGTGTCCGAGCAGGAAGATTACATCCCCGGTTATAGACCCAAGGATCAGATATCATCGCCTCTCAGTATCAATCAACGTCAAGCTGAGCCGCCTCCTAAGTCAGCAAATCTCCCAGTCTCAGCAACACCAGTGGTGAGGGAGACGTCTCCCAGTCTCAGCAACACCAGTGGTAAGGGAGACATCTCCTAGTCTCAGCCACCCCCGCATTAACAAACCCTGCAGTTGCAGATTTACCCGTCAGCCCAAGGATTTACAAGGCGAAGTTTCTCTACATAATGAATGATTTGTTGGCAGTTTAACAAATCCCAGCAGTCATAAAGGTTTGCTTGTAGGCGGCTGAGGTCGGCGCTGATGTTCTTAAGATGAGAAACGACAAAATGAGGTGAGATGTGAATCTCATCTGATCAGGGATGTTAAAGGATTGTCTGTTGGGAATCATTTGTCTCTGCCTCACTGTGAGGCACCCCATCATCTTTTATATGTAATTTCTTTGTCAACTTAGATGTGAGATTCATCGTCAGAAGAAGCAGCTGCATGCATGTGGACAGGTCCACTGGTGACCACCAATGCAGGTGCATTTACATGTGGCTGCGCGTTCATTGGCCGACTAAACCCCAATGTCATTGAACGATAAATCGTTGGCACTAGTCTCAGATTGTAACATATTGAGTCCGATTCAATTAAGATGTAAAGATGTGTATTCTGACTCCTAGCCAGGTCTCCGTCGCCTGATCGCGACAAGAGAGGACATTGAGTGCTCTTCCTGGGGCAAGTAATTATTTAAGCAATGGTATTATTTGTGAAATATAGAGACTACATATAAGCGGTAATGACAGACTTGAGATTGTCTCTGAAATAATTCTACTTCCGGTTACACGAATCCACTATCAAAGGCAACGTTTGTTGTTTGGTTTAGCCCAGGTAACACACAATCAAAATGTTCCTACTCAATGGCCAAGTCTCGGGGAGACGCATGTCTTATCGAATTTGGGTCAGTGAATAGAAGCAATAAGGTTAGAATGTTTTGGTTTGGCTTCGCTAATCAGCGAATGATATTGGATTTGAAAATGTCGGTTTGCCTTCGCTAATCAGCGAACGAGCTTGTGTCTTGTGGTTATCGGAGTGGTTTAAATATGTCGAAAACTAGTATTAAACCGGCCCTGATTGCCTGTATATTGCGTAGAATGTATGAATAAAATATGCTTACCTAAGGCGGTTCTGTCGGGTCTGTCCGGAGGTAGCCAGAATACTACTAGCGTGAGACAGGCGAGAAACACGCAGGGTAGGGTGAGAATGTAGCTGCTGAAGACGATCTTCCGCCGCAGGTCGAGCTGAAACGTCAGCACCGCGTAATTCGGCGTCTCGTTCACCGACGGCATGATCTTCCTCTCGGCGACGGTCTGTACCACCTCCCACTCGCTGCTCTCCTTGTAGTCCGACTGGAAGGTGCTGAGGTCGATGCCGCTGGAGAACGCCATCTCCAGATCCACCTCCTGTCGGGAGTGCGTCCAGCTGCCGAACCACATGTGGCAGCTCTGGCTGTCGAACGGGAAGTTGGTGACGTCGATTGTGCATGAGGATTTGAAGATCTGGTGCGGGACCCACAGGACGGTGCCGTCGTGCTGGACGACGGCGAGGACGTCCTCTCGCGCTTTATCGTGCGGGTCAGCTCTGTGTAAAGATAACAAATATTAATAAACAAATGATCACAAATGCAGCCGTCCAGGTAGTTTGGTCGTCTCTCTCGCTTCGTCAATCCGATTTTAATTGGTAATAAATAGCGTAATTCCACGCGTACAAAATATATAATGGACGATGAAATAACTTATGAGTATCAGCCATTTTATCGAAAATGAAATAAAAGTTTTGAGACCCATTCACAAGAGTCACGATTTCTATTAATCAGTTTTTATGTTAATGGGAAATTGGATGTGAATGAAAATTTATGTGAAATTAATAATAATGTAGATTGCCGACGTGATTTGTGATGCCGCGATGTGTGATATTAGATACCCCCTATCGGTTTAAAAATTGACGTCTCACAACTTAGAATGATAGAAGGCTGAATGTTGTATTGTGAGTCCAATTCATCCTATTGTCCAGAAATAAGGGCGACATGTTAATCAACTAACACATTAAATTGCCGAGTGATCATCAATGAGCACACTTATCCACTATTTAGTTGTAAATTCCAGCCATCGGCCATTTTTCAATTTGTTATTCACAGCTTGAATCATAATATTTACGCGTTTAGCTTGAATCTCTCGTCCTTCACAGCATCATTTGTGTTTAATCACTTCTCGCTGTGTTAAGTTTTTAGTAGATATGCGTTTCAAGATGATTGATGAGCGGTGCTTAAACGAATTGTCAAATTGTATTTAAGCCACGTAACGCCGACGTAAATAATTTAATTATACAGGATTGATTGCGTCCGAGAAACTGATTCCGAGCAGAAACAACTAGGCTGATTAGAAATGGACGAGTGCCTCAGGATATACACATTTCACACTCCATCGCTGCTTTGTATTCTTATACCCACTTATGCACCATCTAGGTAAAAGAAAGTGCTGGATTGATTCTAATTAATGCATGCTGCGATGACATATCACTTGACAAAAACAACTAGTATGAGCCAATGGGAGTTTGTCAAAGCTATCTGATCGAATTACAAAAGCGTCGATGCGAGCGGCTAGGAAACAGTCCTTGCGTATTTTCCCACATTTCGCCCCTAAAAAACTCTCATTTGGGTAATCTAACCACACCTACCAGTAGCCGCCTTAATGCGGGACAAATCCCGTAAGGCGGCAGTTTTCATATTAGAAAGCCGAGTAAACAAGTAAAAACCACCTGATCAACAAGCTACCGGTGGCGATGGAATGAGGACACGGGGTTATAAATTGTTCACCTCGCCTGGTATAAGTGACAATTGTTTAGGGCGGCGGTGCAGATGCTGGCGGGCGCAACAGTTGGGGCGCGTGAAGGATGCGAGATTACCATGGTAACACGGCGGAGGTGTGACGTGTTAGTCCTTGTTAAGAATCCCCCTGTCCGCGTTAAGCCTGCTGATCCCCTCCCCTTCAACCGAGTCAACAAGCTCGAACGTTCACCCACGGATTCTGTTTACCGGGAATCACCCGACTGGGCGAGCGAAATAAAAAGATGGACGAGATTCCACCCCTCTGTAATTTCAAGATGATTACCGCTGTTGCTGCATGGGCGCATATCTCTGTTATCTCTTTTCACTCCGTGCCCCCGGAAGTGCCCTTGTTATATCGATGCGTCTCCGATACTCTCCCGGTCCAGCTCGTCATAATTCCACTTGATCCGCCGTAGCCGGGGATAAAAATCCCGCGCGTTCTATGATTTGTTTCACGTTCACAGACCTATAATTGATACTGAGTGGATGATATTTATCATGACGTGCTCAGAGAGAACTGTTGCCCCTCCATCCTTCACGGCAGATTGCTCCCTTCATATCAGATCCTCAATTAATATCATCGGGCTGCGATAGTTTTCTCAGGGGCCGGCGTGTCCTCAGATCAGGGTAGTCGATGAAACATCTCTGGAACCCGGAGCTCTGAGCTTGCACATATCGATAGGTGCTTGCACTCAGACTGGTACATTCCGGAGAGTTTAGACAGCACGGCTTTGCCCCGCGAGGTCAGGTGAGGTCAGATGAGGCCAGATGAAGCCATCAACTCGGGATATCTGTGATTGGATTCGCCCTCTGGGTCTGACCGTGGAATATGAACCCATAAGGGCAGATCGCTATCGTTCTCAACCCTAAACGCCGGGGGCATTAATATTGCTTTATTCATCCCTAACCACCTATATAGCCAGAGGGATTCATCAAATACTTCCAAAAGGTCGTCTATATGTTATTAACTTTGCTTTACGACCGAAGCGGTTACCGTGATATAGAAAACAAATGAGAACTTGACGCATTTGGCCCCCGTCAGAAGTGATATGCTCTGAGTGACCTTTTCCTGCTGGGTTATTTCGGAGTTGTGTCGCGACTTTTGACACCTGTTCGAGCAGAGCGGGACAGGTACACGATATCGGTAATTCCTCAGGAGTGCTGCTCTTGACGCCCACGAGGGATTAGCTCGTGTTAGATGTCAGACGATAATGCAGTTGATGAAAACGCCCGTCAGAAAGAGTAAACAGCGTCACCAGTTGGCGTTTAGTAATGTATTCTGTGTAGACTCTGACACTTCTGACGAATCAATTCGAAACATCTAATATAACTCATGTACGGTAGCTCTCTGGCTTCTTTCTCTGTGACTGGGGCGCGCATTTGAGTTGTCGGCAATAAGTGTCTCTTTTCTGCTGCTAAAGGTCACTTAATTTGTTCTGTAATAATTTCCGACCAATTGCTTGCCTCATAATCGGTGCACTCATTTTTCCTCATTGCAGAAGTGGGGGATAAAGTCAAGCGCCTTATTACTCCACATGATGGGACGGAAATGAGGGTGGTTGCTTGATGTAATGCGACATTTTTACCAGTTGAGAATGAGTCTGTCACACGCACTTGGCTAACCAGTGTGATTGTGTGGAGCCTAATGCGATATCATTAATATTAATAAGCAAGTTTCGAGAGATGTATTCATTTTTCTCAAACAGACACATTGTAAAGGAAAAAACACTTAGATCATTTTTCAGACTGAAGATTGTCACCATGGCAATCCGACATTCTGCCAAATTACGTTATTAATCTGTTCAAAGGATCCTCTGGACGCAGGAATGTCATCTGTTGTAACTAATAATCGGCATATTTTTACAAAGCCTCTCGCTGCCTTTTTAAATGTCGATCATTTCTATATGCATAATCTGACGCCTCACCTTTAGGTGAGTCCTTTAAGTGCGGACGATGGATTCTAAGGAAAGGCAAGCGATACGTTAAATGCCTTGCAAGAAATAATGTTTATTGTTTCTAGCATTTCATTTCTTTTGTCAACCCTTCTGTACGTAAAAAAGGGGAATTGTCCTGAATAAGTCGTGCTATATATAATAACATTCAGTGTGCATCAAGCGGAAAGGGATGAAACTAGAATTTACAAAAAATGTATTTTCATTCGTCATCTTTGCTCGACATGTCCAAGTCGTCTGTAAAACTTGGCAACGTTGTTTCATGAGCTCACGACTGTAAAGCTGATATAACTATCGCTACATCTGGTAATTCGAGTTTACTGCTAATTTTATATCCACTATTGTATTCATGACCGAATTATTTTGAGAATTTTGGCACTAACAATGATCAATTCAAAATCTGTATTCACCGAAATATGAGAGTCATTATTCACACTTTTTAATAAAAGCATTATCATAATTGTATGAACGAAATTGTATCCCCAGGTAACTCTAAGTCCAGCCTTCCTTCGCCCATTTCCATTCTTAGCGGCTGAAGATTCCAGTAAAGCCTGATTTTTCTAAATGACATTTACACCTAGGCGACTGACGAAGCGCAGCGTTTACGGGGAAAATGTCCCCGCTGCACCGAGCTGCGGTAATTTAAACGGATTCACCCGTTTTATTTCGCGGACACCCGTAAATATCATGGGTCCTCGGTGTGTGCTAAAGGGAGCCGGGGATTGTAAGGGTGACTTATGTCATACGGCAGTGACAGAGGCTGCGAGAGTCCTTGTCGCCGCGAGACTACTCACGTGTTGTACAGCATTATATCCGGTGCCCAGATCGTGTCGGGGGGCACGCGACCCTTATCCACCCCGTCGTAATCCTCCGGGTTCCATCTCAGGTATTCGTCCTTCCATTTCTGCGGCGTCAAGAGGGAGAAATCACTGTTATCAGCGGCACAAGAGAGCAGAAACCCGTGATGAAAGAGCCGCCAGAGTGTGGTAAAAATACACGATATTAGAGACATTCGGTAAGAAATATGTGATATTAAAGTACCGTAAGAGAGAAAATAACCGCGAAAATAGCGAAACATGAGACAAAAACACGTGACATTAAAGGGACTTGAGAGAGAAAAAACCCGGCGAAAATAGCGCCGCCTGAGATATGAGAGACATCGGGGCGGAATAAAGAGGATAAAAATCTGCACCGACACATTTGTAGGCGGCATTTGTCTGGTGGCCTGTTAATCTTTATACCCCCTGCGCAGGATAATCGGCCTTATGGTGGAGACAATAACTGTAGTCGTCAACTAAAAGTTATTCAGGGGGGAGGAGACGATTCGGGCCGGCGTTCACTTTAACGGGGGGCGATAACATGTTGTTTTAGCGTCGGCAGCTTTTCCTCCTCCTGCTCGATGGCGGGAAAACTCTGGTTCAACTTAGCCACCTCGTCCCCGATTCGTATTCCAACAGTACAGGCGGACTTTAATAAATCCAACAAAATCCTCTACAAGCCCACTGACATTGATTTTATTTTTATTTCCGTTCCCATTAGGCGGGGTGTACTTACGTAGCGACTCCACTTGAGCACTTTATACTTTTCGTCCAGGTCCATCTGAATAAGGCCGAGTCCGAACTCTACGGGAACGGCTGTGGATGTGTTGGTAACCGGTCTACCCGTCCTGCCCAGCTTATCGTACATCTCCATCAGCTGGTTAATCAGGCGCTTCTCCGACGATAGACTCCGTAGATTCTATATAACGCGATATTTTAAACAAAACAGGTATCCCGATAACTTTGGTCAATAATAGCCTATGTGATTGAAGGCAACTCTGTACAGCACGGTGTTGTTTGGCTTGTTCATTGCTGGCCGCGTTAGAAACAGGGTCTACTGTACCATATCGTATATCGCGTGCCCTCATTACATGGGAGGTTTCGATGTATTGCGGTTAATTGATTCGTAATGCGATCGCCCGAGTTTTAGTATTGTGATAGATACGGCCGAGGTCTTGGTGTTTCCTGATCTGAAGAAGGCCTTGGAGGACTCGTTGATCATGTTAATTGATAAAAAGCGACGGTGTTGTTGAATACAACTGTCCCATCTAGCAGGAACTAGAAATGATGCAAAAAAGCACGGCGGAGGAGGAGGTGGCCATCAAAAGAAGAGAGAGGCTGATGGGGCGAGCAACAAGGAGGCGTGTTCTTGACAGCCAGACGGAAGCTGTTGGTGGCAGTAACAAACAAGAACGCGACTAGATTGAAAAGGAATCGAGGTCGACGGCCCCTCTGAGTCGCTATTTCTTGTAATCAATACATGATGATGTCATGGATAGCCAGCGAAATATCGTATTACAAGGTTACAAATAAGATGCATTACTTAATTGATATAGTTTATTAGACATGTGGATACATCTTGCAAGTTCCTCAATACACAAGAACGCTGTGATACGCAATGATATGAAGTAGGTCACATTGGGGCTACGTCAGTTTAAAACGTTAAAAGAAAGGAAGCTGCAGACATGCGAAGGGAGTTCGGTATTACATACATCACCTGGCGAAGACAACGTTAAACCTAAGCCATCGATTACACATACTTCCGGATTCTAACATACCTCATGCTACAACCTTTTAACATAATTAATCTTCATCGAAGGTCTTTGATACTTGTTCGGAGAAACCGAATTAGGCAGTGACAGTCAAGTAACTGTTCCTCTTACAGTCACGGTACCATTCCGACTGCTCTGATATATTATCGTCACTATGGCATGACCTGATCTATTTGAAATGCTTTCAGCTGTGGAAACTGGCGGCTTTCCGAACACCAAATCAGCCTTTTAGACATATATCCTGATTCCTCTGTGTCAGGTTGACATATGCCATCTCCTGGGGGGTTGGTGAAAACCTGTCGCCGATGATAGAGCGGAGCCTTTAAGAATTTGAGCCTAATATA
>JAXGGS010018895.1:52662-64791 GCA_035585475.1 Armandia brevis | reverse complement strand
TTCTCCATAGAGGCCTCAGAAGCTCATAAAAAGGTAATTGAGCAGCTAAATGAACAAAACAAAACGTACGAAAAAGTAAAAGAAGTACTGAATGAAAGAGAAGCGCCAAAGCCGGTATCGGGAAAAACGGCTATTGTTACTCCCGCTAAAATTGAGCTACTGTCTTCTTGCAAAGAGAGGCTTGTTGAAAGCGGTATTACCGCATCTGGGGTAAGCATTGATGATAATTATTATCAACTTTATGATCCTGAAAGCCCATATTCCTACCGATACGAAACGGATCTAGGAGATATTGTTCAGTATTCATGTCCAACTACCAATCGAGCCGGTTTGTGGGTGATTGATTTTGAGCGATTGTCGAATGAAGGGGTGTGTGTGCGTGTGATCTGTGATGAAGGAGGCGATATTGTAGCGACGCCATATGATCCTGGCGGTGTACCAGATCCAGACGATGATCCAAACCCAGAGTGTGTAGACTGTATTGAAAAGGACATCTTTTTTAGCTGTGAGAAAGCGATTGCAGAGCGTGTAGGCATTACTCATGGTTGGACGAAACCGGATGATCCTGCAACAAAAATAGATTCCAATGGTTATCCTTGGAAAGTCTATTGTGATGATCCTTTAGGGGGAGAGCTTACTTTTAATGTTAGCGTGCCTAAAGATTCAATGTGCCAAGGTTTTGCTTGTAGCGCAGGAGATCTGATGCCCAAAGATATGGATGCCGTTGCTGAGTTTGATTGTGAGGGGGCTTTGAATACCTATTCTCAAAATAATATCGACCCAGATGATTTGGTTACCATTGATAATCCTAGAACCGTATTTGTTGACCCAGGAAACGGAGTAGCAAATCTTTGGAGAATTTCCTGCCCTGAAGGTGCTTACTTGAAGAACGTGGATATGAATGATCCGAAATTTTCGCAATGTGTACGAGCCTATTGTGAAAATGAGACGGTGAAAGAAGAGGTGTCCGCAGCCAACGTAGAAATGGAAACCTGTGAACAAGAGATCGATGATTTTTGGGCCGCAGCCTATGATCCAGCAGAATCATCCCCTTCAGTGACTCCACAACTGTATACAGCACCAGATGGGGTTACTTATTCGCTTACTTGTCCAGAGGGCACTGGAAATTTGGTGATTCCCGCCACTATTGAAACACCTCCTACTTGTGCATATCCGCAAACGGGTGAAAATTGTGCGATTAGTTGGGGACCTGTAGTATTACCGGATGTTGAGTTGGGCGAAACACCTGAGTCATCATGTGATCAAAGTGAAAGCCTACAAACATGGAAGGAAGTGAATATTGTCAATACCTCAACCACTTTTACAGATAGCAATAATAATCGGTATCGAGCTGAATGCCGTGGTGAAGGTTATAGCATTTACAAGGCAAACGCCGATGCGCCTGATTTAGATGGAGCGGGTGGATTTAACACTGATTCATTGCCGGATACCCTTCCTTTTTCCGATCGAGATTATCGTTGTAAAAATGTAGTTTGTGACTCGGGTAATTATATTGATGGGCCTGAATCTCCTGCAGATGTTCGTTTACTGCCTTGTGATGATGATGCGCTCAATACCGTCGTAGGTGATAGCGATCCTGAATCGATTGTTTTTGCAGATGACTTTGGAGATACCTTTCGTGCATCATGCCCTGATGGCAGCTATAACCTTCATAATGCAACCGATAGCAATTTAGTCTATGAGGATGCTTTGGGTGGATTGGTAGGATTGATGAAGGCTCAAATTTCCTTCAAATGTAAAGTGTATGCCTGCACGGGTAGCAATTTTGAGGAGAGCTCACTTATTGATGCCGACGTGACTCAAGTGGGAAGCTGTGATGCTTCAAAGCGGATGTTCTTGGGTGCTGAAGACGCCTCTTCATCTCCTTCGGTCTCTGCGGTACAAAGGACAGATGATCATGGTGATACTTGGGAAGTCTCATGCCCAGAAAACACTATTGACCTTGTATGGGATGCAGCTACACCAGCGAATTCGACATGCACCCCATTAGAGTGTCAAGCCGCAGAAAATCCGATGGTTACTAAATCGTTGAATAAAGTTTCTGCAAACGTCACAAATATATGTGGAGATTCAAATAGTGATGCGTGGGGGGAAACTTCAATTATTTGGGAAGATAAATATGGAAATGTTCAGAATGCAACTTGTCCAGCGGGGTCAGGCAATATTGAGTTGGTAAATCAAACCTATTCTGTACGGGTGTTTGATCATACGGAAACCACTTATACATACGGTAACAGTTCTATTAAACTTAATAACAAAAATCAGTGTCCAGGAGATGATTCAAAATGTTTTCATGATTATGATTACAAAGCATTAGGAGTTGAGGCTGATCATATAGAACCTGGTTGGTTTAAAAATGATTATTATGAGATTCCAAAAGGCACAATGTGCCCTAACGTTGAGATGAATGGTAAGGTGTATGATTGCGATGGTGGTTGTACAGGATACGATGATGGATCTGATCCAGGCTGGGAATGGAAGGGTTGTAAAGAAAGGATTTACACTTCTACAGATATATATGGTTGGAAAGAAGAACAGTATTTACGGCCATTCTGCAGCGCAAAAATTGGCTGTACTTCAAATGGAAACCCTGATTTCAGTCCTGCGCCACCTCCTACAAACCTACCTCCAAGTTCTGATATCCCAGAGCTTCCACCTGGTAGCAATGACCCTATTCCCCCGGTAAGCCCCACGCCAACCACAAGCTTCTCATGTGCGGCGGCTAAGGCAGATTATATTAATAATAACCAAATCCCTTCGGGGTACACTGACAACAATGAGTTTTATGATGGCTCATCAAAATGGTCGTGTGGTACGGAGTATACGAAAAAGGAGAAAGTGGGTGATAAGTATATTTGCACCCCAGCTCAATACACTTGTGAGAATCAGCAGGTAGTCGTTTCAGATGGAACACCGTTTGACGCCACATTTAATTGTAGTGCTTCGATTGATAAGTATAAAGAGCTGAATCCTCTTTCCGCTGATTTCAAAGATTATTCGGGTTATACCTCATATAAAAATATAGAGGCTACCTGCAAAGCACCGGGTAATGGGTTCTTTAGTAGAGAAGGTGCGACGGGTGAGCAGACTAAAATGACAATAACTGGAGGTCCTATCAATCAAAGCTTAGGGCTTACCTGTAATAAAGGTCCTTGGCTTGGAATTGGAAGTTGTCGCGAGTATGCGGTAAGCAATCACTTAAAGTCAAACGGTTTGAATGTAAGCTGTGAAACGCCGATTTATAGATGTGAAAACAACCGTGTAATGGCCTCTACCAGAAAAACAGCTGGGCGGTGGAAGGATCCTTCTCTTGGGAAAAGCGGGGAGGTTTGTGTATTCAATAAAGGCGGGGCGTATGATTTACGAACTACTCAGGCGAATCCCAGTGGGGGGCAAGGGAAAAAACAAGAATTCCCTGGTTATGAAGGACATATAGCCGTCACTAAACTCAGCGTACGGAATGTGAAAACAGGGGAGTATCTCTGCCTCAAAGCCGCTCTAGGGAAGGAAAATTGCTATGTAGTTGGCGTTAATACCAATAGTGGCACACCACGTGTAGACCTAAACGATGTATTAGAGACTTGGGGTACGACGTTGACATTTAAATCTCAAATCAGGGCTAAAAATGCCTGCGACCGATTCAAAGCCTACTGTTCTCAATACAGCTCATTAAAGATTGCGGGCTTGGTATTCGCCTCATTGGTCACTCCCACTATATTTAAAGCGGTTCCTGCTTACTACACAGGTAAGAAAATTGGGGATGCCCTCAAAAGTGAATTTGGTGGAACGGTTTGCTATGTTTCTCCTTTTGCTGATTAATAAAAAGGATTGTATAGACTGTTTTTATATTAATGAATATATTGTTTATTGCTTGGAGTTAATTAATAATTAGTCGTATATGAATTTTAGATAATTTATATTTTGAAAAGCAGGTTGTTGGAATATGGAGTTGTTATGAATGTAGCGATAAAACCTAGGTGCAAAAAAAAGCAAAAAGCAAAAAGCTATTTATGGATTGCTTTACTTTTGCTGATTTCCATCATCCTGCTTGCATTGTCGGGTTATGGGGTGGCGCGGCATTTCTATAAAATTGAAGATTCTGCCCGTAATCTAGAAAACCCTTATAAAGAACAGATTGAAGAAGGTAAGGCTATCTCAACTACAGGAGCTTATGCATGTTTAGAAGAGGTTGTCAGCACGATGAAGCAATGTCATGACGATTTGGATTGTCAGAAAAAACGCTACGCAGTATTTAGAGGTTGTTTCTTTGTCGCCGAAACGGAAAATATTTGCTCAGATCCTGCAAGTGCACTAGATAGCTTAGCCAGCTGTGAACTTCCTGGAACGAATTTTTGTGGACCAATGAAATTTGAGCTTCCTAATCTGTGTAGGTATAAGAAAGATGGACAGTTGGAGGAAATGCTTAATGTAGCGCCAGCAAAGTCGCCAAAACAATATATTTATATTGAGGGTAAGCGAACTGAGGTTGAAAGGGCTAAATAATGAGTGCAGACCTCCGTCGGTTGCTAGGGTGTTTGTGCAACCATTTGACGACGAAGGTTCAATCAATACGGGGGGTGTCTAACCCTTCAAGAGCCATTTGAGCGGCAGTAAGAATCGCTTTTGCTTTCGAGCGCGTTTCTTCCCATTCCGCCTCCGGCTCTGAATCTGCAACAATCCCAGCTCCGGCTTGTACCCTTAGAGTGTTTTCTTTTATCACGGCGGTGCGAAGCGCGATGGCCACATCCATCTCACCATTAAATCCCACATAGCCTGCGGCACCTGAATAAAGGTTGCGTGGCTCAGTTTCCAATTCATCGATAATCTCCATGGCTCTAACTTTAGGAGCTCCCGATACGGTTCCTGCGGGAAAAGTAGCGGCAAGAACGCTCATGGCGTCATCATTTTCTCGCACTTTACATTGAACATTTGAGACCATATGCATGACGTGTGAATACCTTTCGATATTCATTTCCTCCGTAACCTTAACCGTACCGCTTTGTGCAACCCGTCCTGCGTCATTGCGCCCTAAGTCTAAAAGCATCATGTGCTCTGCCCGCTCTTTCTCATCAGCCAGTAAATCTGCAGCAAGGCGCTTGTCTTCTTCCTCATTGGTACCACGCTTACGTGTACCTGCGGCAGGTCTAACGGTAACTTCTCCGTCCTGTAGACGTACCAAAATTTCTGGGGAAGCCCCCACCACATGCGCATCTTCAAAATTAAAATAGTACATGTAAGGGGAAGGATTGATCGAGCGTAAGGCACGATAAAAAGATAATGGATCGGCGTGGAATGGGCTCTCAACAGGGTGTGACAGCACTACTTGAAAAATATCTCCTGCTTCAATGTACTCCTTCGCCCGCTCAACGGATTGCATATAGGCTTCTTTGCTTACACGATAATGAGGGATAAGAGCACCACTTGCCTTAGAGCTTGGTAGTGTAAAAGGCTGCCGCAGTTTTTTCAAAAGCTCGGCGAGCCGCTCTTTTGCTTTGGTTAATGCATTGGGAAAACGTGGGTCAGCATACACCAACAGAGATAGTTTCCCGGTAAGGTTGTCCACAATTGCCAGCTCTTCAGATACCAGTAATTGTATGTCAGGCATCTGCGTGGTGGGGGTGTTTGCAGCTTTCTTGCCTTTGGCAAGTTTCGGCTCAATATAGCGAATCGTATCGTAGCCAAAATAACCGACCAGTCCACCCAAAAATCGTGATTTGATGGAACAAGGAGCAACCTTTAACTTTGCCATGAATTGACGAATAGCATCTAATGGATCATCTGTTTGAATTTCTTGATTGACTCGATGCCCTTGTAGGTGTAGCAGTGTATTTCCGGTAACCACAATACGTTCGTTGGTAGGTAAGCCGATGAATGAATAACGCCCAAAACGCTCTCCCCCTTGCACGGATTCCAGAAAGTAAGAATAGGGCGCGTTGGCAAGCTTTAGGTATACAGAAAGCGGGCTATCTAAATCGGAAAAAGTTTCTACCACCACAGGAATGCGGTTGTATCCTTGTTTGGCTAAGTCGTCAAATTGTGCTTGATTCATAAAGATTGAGGTATGAGATGCTTTTGTACAAAGCGATGAACAGAGGAGATCAAATAATCTGCGTTAAGTTGATCGGCAGGAGTTTCAGAGTAACCGTAGTCCACACACACGGCAAGACTTCCAGCAGCCCGTGCAGCGTTTACATCAAAAATGGAGTCACCAACCATGATGGATTCACGGGCGGATACATTCATTTTTTCACACGCATGTAGGATTTGGTCGGGTTCTGGTTTTTTCTTCGCAAGTGTGTCTCCCCCAATGATGACTTCCATAAAATCTTTGATTTCTAGCGTCTCTAATAATGGGAGCGCGAAAGATTCCCATTTGTTGGTAACCACTCCTAGCTTATAGCCGTGTGATTGTAAGAGTACCAGTGATGCTTTCATGCCCTCATACAAATAGGATCGCTTGCCATTATATTGAGGATAGAGTTTCAAGCCTTCTTTGGTTAAAGAATCCAGCAAATCATGATTAGCCCCATAATGCTCTAACGCTTTTCTGAACATTAAATTCAGCCCACCCCCAATGAAAGTACGTAGGAGTGAATCAGGCAGCGGAGGAAATGGGGAGTGCGTTTTGAGCACGTGATTGACGGTATCGGTAATGTCAGGTGCCGTTTCTGCAAGGGTTCCATCTAAATCAAATAATACAGCGCGATATCCTGAAAGCATGGTCAATCCCTAAGCAGAAAACAGCGGATTGTAGCGACTTAACGCGGCTTTTTCCTGAGACCGTCAAATCAAGAATGATAAAGCAGGGGTTTACTTGGGATGAGCAAAAAAGCTTGCTGCACTGCGCAAATCTACATGGGTTCATTTCGATAGCATTATGCATTTTATGGATGTATTTTTATGTCAGCTTCCATTACGCTCTATACAGCGGCAACGCCCAATGGGCACAAAGTTTCTATTCTTTTGGAAGAATTAGGTATTTCTTATGATCTAAAAGTATTGGTGCTTGGAAAGCAAGAACAAAAAGCACCTTGGTTTTTAGCAATCAATCCGAATGGGCGTATTCCAGCCATTATTGACCACGAAAATGATGATTTTGAAATTTTCGAATCGGGTGCAATCATGGTTTATTTGGCAGAGAAAACAGGACGTTTTTTACCCAGTGATGTAAAGGGACGCTCTAAAGTGATGCAATGGTTGATGTTTCAAATGGGCGGTATTGGGCCGATGATGGGACAAGCCAATGTGTTTTATCGTTATTTTCCAGAAAAGATCCAACCCGCGATTGATCGTTATCAACATGAATCTAAAAGGTTGTTGAAGGTGTTGGATGGACATTTAGCAAACCATGAGTATTTGGCAGGAGATTATTCAATTGCGGATATAGCGAATTGGACCTGGGTGAAAAACCATGAATGGTCTGGTGTTGCCATTGATGATCTACCTCACCTTTCTGATTGGGTAGAGCGCATTCGAGCAAGAGCCGCAGTGCAAAAAGGATTGCAAAATCCTCCAGCACCCATTCGCACGGGTGTAGGAAGTCAAGAAAACGCTAAAAAAAATATTGGAGAAGCACAAAAAATGCTGCAAACCTAAGTAAAGAGCGCATAGAAATGACGCAGCGCAAAATAGCTATGATTCCGCCCAGTGCTAAAATCGCTCAAGAGCGCGAGATGATGTGAATTGGCAATCTGAAGACGTGATGCTAAGTGTGTACTGTATGGTTTTATCTGGCGCATTGTGCAAGCAGTAGTATGAATCCTTACCCCTTTTTTATTTCTTAAAATATACCGATTATTATGGACAGTAAACTTCGCGAATCTGCGTTGGAATACCACACGAAAGCGCCTGCTGGAAAAATTTCTATTCTTCCCACAAAGCAGCTGATCAATCAATACGACTTATCTTTAGCATACTCGCCTGGGGTTGCGGCGGTTTGTGAAGCCATTGTTGAAAAACCAGAAAGTGTGAATAGCTACACTTCTAGAGGTAATTTGGTTGCGGTCATCACAAATGGAACTGCGGTTTTAGGGTTGGGAGCGATTGGCCCATTGGCTTCAAAACCTGTGATGGAAGGTAAGGCAGTACTCTTCAAGAAATTTGCCGATATTGATGTATTTGATTTGGAAGTGGACGCAAACGATCCTGAGAAATTCGTAGAGGTGGTAAAAGCCTTAGAGCCTTCTTTTGGTGCGATTAATTTAGAAGATATCAAAGCACCAGAATGTTTTATCGTTGAAAAATCTCTGCAAGAAAAAGTAAAAATTCCTGTTTTTCATGATGATCAGCATGGGACGGCGATTATCGTGAGTGCTGCGGTAATCAACGGATTACGATTGGTCGGTAAAAATATTGGTGATGCAAAATTGGTAGCAAGTGGTGCTGGAGCGGCGGCGCTTGCCTGTATTGATTTGTTGGAAAAGTGTGGTCTGCAACGAAAAAATATTACAGTGACCGATATCAAGGGAGTGGTTTATCAAGGACGTACTGAAGAAATGGACGAGTACAAATCCGTCTATGCTATTGATACCGATAAACGCACGTTAGGAGAAGTGATAGAAGGGGCCGATATATTTTTAGGGCTCTCTGCGGGCGGTGTGTTGAAGCCTGAGATGGTAGCGAAAATGGCAAAGTCTCCTTTGGTGTTAGCGCTTGCAAATCCACACCCGGAAATTATGCCTCCTGATGTAAAAGCCGTACGCCCCGATGCCATTATTGCAACGGGTCGCTCGGATTTTCCTAATCAGGTCAATAATGTTCTGTGCTTTCCGTATATTTTCCGAGGAGCCTTAGATGTGGGTGCGACATGTATCAATGAGGCTATGAAAATTGCTACAGTCCATGCAGTTGCGAGCCTTGCAACAGAGAGTATTGATTCACGGATGGACGATGCTTATCACGGACAAGTCTTTACCTTTGGTTCAGATTATATTATTCCTAAACCATTTGATCCACGTTTGATTGTCCGTATTGCTCCTGCCGTTGCTCAGGCAGCAATGGATAGTGGAGTGGCAAGTCATCCAATTGAAGATATGGACGCCTATCGGCAGAAGCTGGAAAACTTTACGGTGAAGACTGGTGCGGTGATGAAGCCGGTTTTTGAAGCCGCTCGTCATACCAATGCACACAATCGTATTGTTTTCTGCGAAGGAGAGCATGAGCCAGTATTGCGTGCAGTGCAAGTGGTGGTGGATGAAAATATTGCACGTCCTATTCTAATCGGGCGTCCAGAAGTGGTGAAAATGCGCTTAGAGCGGTTTAACCTGAAAATTAGGCCAGGAGTCGATTTTGAGCTGGTCAATCCAAATGATGATCACCGCTTTAATCGTTACTGGCAACATTACTACAGCTTAATGCAAAGAAAAGGGGTGACTCAGGATCAGGCAAAGCGTGATGTGATTCGTCACCCATCATTAATTGGAACGTTGATGGTGTTATTGGGTGATGCGGATGGAGTATTGTGTGGGACGATAGGACGTTTTCGCCGTCAATTAGAGTTGCTCCGTCCCATTATTGGGATGAGTGAAGGTGTGAAGACTCTTGCCTCAATGAATTTGGTGATCTTGCCAAAGAACAACTTATTTTTATGTGATCCCTATGTGACCTATGATCCCAGTGCCGAACAGATTGCCGAGATTGCACAGCTTGCTGCGGAAGAGGTGAAGCAATTTGGTATTCCTCCAAAACTGGCGTTTCTTTCACATTCGAACTTCGGCTCTTACAACACTCCCTCAGCTATTAAAATGCGCAAGGCTTTGGCGATTCTTTTAGAGCGATGTCCTGACCTTATGGTGGATGGAGAAATGCAAGGTGATCATGCCCTATCAGAAGAAACACGCAAGAAAGCCTTTCCGTTTTCAAAGTTAGAAGGCACGGCAAATACCTTGATCTTTCCGAATGTTGAAGCAGCCAACATAGCCTTTAATTTACTCAAAACGACAGGTGGTGAAGGGGTAACCGTTGGTCCGATATTGTTGGGCTGTCCTTTACCAGTGCATATTCTTACTTCAGCGTCATCAGTAAGACGGATTGTTAATATGACCGCACTCACAGTGGCTGCTGCAAATCGTTACCGTCAAAACCAGACAGAACTTCCTGGAGTTTGATAGCGAATGCCTCATCAAGTTACGATTCCTTCAAAACTGCCTGATGTAGGCACAACTATTTTTTCTGTTGTGTCTCAATGGGCTAATGATTACGACGCAGTTAATCTGGGACAAGGATTTCCCGATTTTGAATGCGACCCTAAATTGATTCACGCGGTTCATGAGGCAATGCTTTCGGGTCATAATCAATATGCGCCAATGTCAGGAGTGGCTTTATTGCGCGAACGGATAGTGGAAAAAACAGAGCAGCTTTATGGTGTGCATTACCATCCAGCAGATGAAGTGACCGTCACTCTAGGTGCTACAGAAGCACTGTTTTCAGCGATATTGGCGGTGGTACAAGAAGGAGACGAGGTAATCGTATTGCCGCCTTGTTACGACAGTTACATTCCCGCTATCCGCTTGGCTGGTGGAAAAGCCCGTAGCGTTCCTCTAACGGAAGATTTTCAGGTGGATATTCCGGGGATAAAAAATGCTATTAATGAGCGCACACGTATGATTGTGCTCAATACTCCCCATAACCCAACCGGGCGTATTTGGTCAGATGATGACTGGAAAGCTTTAGCAGATATTCTGCGCGATACTAATATTATCGTCCTCTCCGATGAGGTTTATGAGCACATGGTTTATGATGAAAAGCGACATTTCTGCGCTGCACAGTATCCAGAGTTATTTGACCGCAGCTTTGTGGTGGCTTCTTTTGGTAAAACCTTTCATGTTACGGGCTGGAGAATGGGTTATGTGCTGGCGCCGAAGCCTTTGATGGACGAATTTCGGCGGGTGCATCAATTTAATGCGTTTACCATCAGTACCCCCACACAAATAGGGATTGCTGAATATTTGAAAGACGCTTCTACTTATAGTACGCTTCCAGAATTTTTTCAGCCGCGCCGTGATTTATTAATAAACGGATTATCTGAAATTGGTTTCATTCCAAAAGCATGTGAAGGCACTTATTTTTTAGTGACAGATACGAAATCTATAGCAAGCTTTAATGGAATGAATGATATGGCTATTTGTGAATTCTTAACCAAGGAAATAGGCGTGGCTGCGATTCCTATCTCAGCTTTTTATCCTCCTGATGTGAAGTCACCACCACAATCATTTATCCGTTTTTGTTTTGCCAAAAAAATAGAAACTATTGAAATGGCTTTGTCAAAGTTACAAAAACTAAAAACGTGTTGATGACAAGCTCTTAACTTATCGAATTTGGTAGGAAAAATATGATTCAATTCCCCTTGCTTCGTTGGAGTAAATGGCTGTTGCTTTTGTGTACTCTGAATATGTTTATAGTTGCACAGAGTCAAGCAGAGCAAGATGATAAACCGCTCACCATTCTTTTTTTGGGTGACTCATTAACCGAAGGATATGGAGTAGCCGCCAGTCAAAGCTATCCCGCATTGGTTGAGCAAGCTTTGCTTCGTGATGGCTTTCAGGTCAAAGTAGTAAATGGTGGAGAAGTAGGATCTACAAGTGCTGGCGGGGTGTCGCGTTTAAAATGGTATTTGCGAGGCAATCCAGATATCGTGGTAGTGGCTTTGGGCGCTAATGACGGATTGCGTGGTTTGGATACTGTCGCCATGAAGCATAATTTACAAAGTATCATTGAGAAAAGTCAGTCTAAGGGTAGCAAAGTACTTCTTGTTGGTATGCAAATCCCTCCCAATTACGGTGCTGAATTTACGCGTCGTTTTGCGGACGTTTTTCCACAGCTTGCGGAGGAAATGTCTGTACCGCTGTTACCTTTTTTACTAGAAGGTGTTGGAGGGGTTCCTTCGCTTATGCAGGCCGATGGGCTTCATCCCAATGCACGTGGTCAAGCGATCATAGCCAAATTGATGGAAGATAGTCTCCGAACCTTCTTTTCGGCAGAGCTTGATAGAGTGAGTAAGCGTTAACAGGCCTATAGCTGTCGCATCGCTCTACGAAAGAGCTGAGAGATTTGCATGGTTTGAGGACCTGCCTCCACGGTGAAAGATTCCCCTGCCGAGATTACTCCAGA
>JAXGGS010018895.1:13712-52562 GCA_035585475.1 Armandia brevis | reverse complement strand
GCTTCTTGGCGTTTTTGCCAAAAAGGAAAATGTTCTCGAGGATAGGCATAGACCGCTTTGCTTTTTCCGCCGTGGTCGCTTAGTGAGACTTGTTCATCACCCGACAACCCTAAAACAGTAAGCGTCCCTGCGCCTTGAATGGGTACTTTACGAATAGCAGACATTTCAGTCTTTCGTCCAATACACAAAGGTTCTGCTTTACCAATTTGTAGTCCAATAAGATGAGGCATGATACAAAGCGCGTAGAAGTAATAGATTTATAAAGTATTTTACTGTGGTTTTATAAAGGCGCACAAGCACGCAAAGTTAGTGTTAACTTATTGATTACGTACCATTAATGACCAGAAGTAGCCATCGCTTTTGTGTTGAGAAGGGCTTACCGATGCCTGTCCGCAAGACTCTGGGTTTTCAAGCGGCTCAATCATTTTAGGGAATGATTGCGATGAAAAGTTAGGGTTATGAGCAAGGAACTCATTAACGACTTCTTGATTTTCTTCTGCAAGCCAAGAGCAAGTAGCATACAGTAGCACTCCGCCTTTTACGATCCATTGCGAAGCATGGTTTAATATATTCTTTTGCAAATTGCTGTAATGCTGAATGGATGCTGGGCGCAGTCTCCATGCTAAATCTGGGGCACGTCGTAAGGTCCCTAATCCGGTGCAAGGTGCATCGACCAATACGCCATTTGCGCGATTGAGATAACGCTTTGAAGTGAGAGGGATCGCGGATAATCGAGAAAGTGCTTCGGTAGCAGAAAGTGCAGGAAGTACCAGCGTTTCTACAGATAAGCCAAGAGCGAAATCTTTCAACGCTAATTGAGTTCTTTGATTAAGACGGGAAAGACGGCTGGATTGCGTGTCACAAGCCAGCAACAAGTGGTCTAAGTGGTTTTTCTTTTTATTTGTGGAGTGAAGCCTAGCAATTAATCCTAGTGTTTTACCTCCTGCTCCTGCGCAATAATCCACCCAAAGACCACCGCGCCCCTTGAGTGGCAAAGCTTGACAAATCCATTGAGAGCCAAGGTCTTGTAGTGCTATCTCGCCTTGAGTAAAACAGGGGAGTCTATTTAGGCTTGGCAGAGTTTGTTGTGATGAGGTTAGGCGAAGCCCGAAAGGAGCCTGTGGCAGCCTTTCGGTTATAAATCCTGCTTGCTGCAAAGTTGTTTCAATGCTTTCAAGAGAAGTGCGCCACGGATGGATTCTTATGTCTAATGGAGCTCTTTGCTGATAAGCATAAGCTTGCTGCTGGGCGTCAGATTCGTTTGGCTGTGATGCCAGTTTGTGCCATAACCAATCGGGCATATTAGGCACCAACGTTTTACTTTCTATTGGCAGCGAATCCGGTTGAGCAAGGAGCCATTCGGTTAAATTTCTTTGCCATGAAGCAGGGAAGGCACTGAGATTTTCCCGTTCATAATCATGAAGCCAATTTATGAGGTCTTCGTTACCTTCCACTTTTCCTAAGTATCTAAACCCATTCATCACCATATCGGCAAGCTGTGAGCGGTCTTTTTTTCCAAGTTGCCGATGAGCACGAAAATACTGTTGAAACAGTGATTCAGTACTTTGAGTAGTATTGAGTATCGCCAAAATCAATTCAGCGGCTTGTTGTGCGAGAGCTTGATTCATGTGTTGAGGTTTTTTTGGCAGAAGGATTTAATACCGCAGGAAGTACACTGTGGGTTGCGAGCAGTACAGACGTAACGGCCATGCAAAATGAGCCAATGGTGTGCATGTTGAAGAGCGTTTTTAGGAATAACTTTAGGCAATGCTTCAGCGGTTGCTTCAACGTTTTTCGCAAAAACCAAACCAATACGTCGAGAGATGCGAAAAACATGTGTGTCTACGGCAATGATTGGCGCGCCAAACAAGGTATTCATGATGACGCTGGCTGTTTTTAAGCCTACGCCAGGTAGCTGCATCAAGGACGATAACTGATGAGGGATTTCGCTGTTATGCCGCTCAATGAGTTGCTGGGAAAGTGCAATAACGTTTTTTGCTTTACTTCTAAATAAGCCAATAGTACGAATGGCTTCTTGTAATGGCGCTTCACCCCATTGCAACATTTTTTCAGGAGTATCTATGTGGTCAAAGAATTTTTGCGTTGCGTTATTCACAGCCTTATCGGTAGTTTGGGCGGAAAGTACAACAGCGACTAAGAGTTGGTAAGGGTTTTGGTATATTAATTCAGTCGTAGGGGAAGGGTTTTGCTGCTTCCAATACGCAAAAATTTTGCGAACTTGGGTTGGGGTAGCAAAACGAAAGTCAGCAGAGTCCTCGCCCATGATTATGGCCAACTATTGCATCCATAAACGGAAGTTATGCCACATCGTACGAAACCACGATGCCTTTTCAATTTCCTTTAAAGCAATCACCGGAAAGTCGGCATAAGGTTTGTTCTCTAATGAAAAAGAAATGGTGCCAATCGCTTGTCCAGGTTTAATGGGTGCGAGAATGGGTTGGTTATAGGTTAGCTTTGCTGATAAGGCTATGCTAGCGCCTTTCGGAATGGTGAGTACTAGATCCTCTTCAAATCCAACAGGCAGCTTATCTTCAAGACCTTTCCAAACTTGTACGTGCTCAACTATTTGCTGTTTGTCGTATACCTTAACATTCTCAGAATGATCATATACCGCGTGAATCAAGGCTTCAGAGTCAACGAAACGCAGTTTATCTTTATCAGCTTTTGCCGTCACTACCACGATGCGGCGGTCTCCGCGTTTGGCTGAGGCCATTAAGCAATAACCAGCAGATTTGGTATGCCCTGTTTTCATGCCGTCTGCACCAATATCTCGCCACAAAAGCGCATTACGGTTCGTTTGAGTAATGTTGTTGTAGGTATAGGATTTCTCTGAGTAGATTTTGTAGTATTCAGGAAAATCACGGATAAGCGCGATAGCAAGCTTACCCAAATCTTCTGGTGTCGTGTAATGATTTGGGTCGGGCAGTCCGGTGCTGTTGGTAAAGTGGGTTTGCTTCATCCCTAATTGTTTTGCCGCGACATTCATTTGTTCAGCGAATGCGCTTTCAGAGCCGGATATTTTTTCTGCAAGTGTGATGCTTGCATCATTTCCAGATTGAATGATCATGCCATGTATAAGCTCTTTTACCGTGACCTCAACCCGATCATCCAAAAACATCCGAGAGCCTTCGGTGAATTTTTTGGGTTTAAAGCTATCGCTTTCATTAAGTTTTCCGTCACGTAAAGCTTGAAAGACAACATATGCAGTCATAACTTTCGTCATTGAAGCGGGTTCAATGCGGGCATCTTCACTGCTTCTGGCAATGATGGTCTGTGAATTGACATCCACGGCTATCCAGTATTTGCTTGATACTGAAACTTTAGGCAGTTTTAGCTGCGGTTGATAGCGTAGCTGTACAGGTTGCACCTTCTGTGATCGAAAGACGGTTGTTGAATTGGCGCTTATGGGTAACGCTACGCTTTTACTAACAGTTTGTGCTTCAGCATTCAGTCCCAAGCCTAGTAGGGAGATCAGCAACATCGAGTTAATGGAGGTGAAAGCGCGGCTAAAGTTCATGGTCATTCTAGATTTCCTTTGCATCTTTCTTATGCATAAATTTTTTTAGTAAAGAGGCTCAAATAAGCCAGTATTGTAGCGATTTATCAAGAAAAAGCCTTTTCATGAAAGTATATAAATTGTTATTAATGCCTTGTTACTTATGATTGTATGTGTTTTTCAACGTGAAAAATAGCAGATTGATTACTTGGTGAAAAGCATCTCTCCGCCGCTTCATATGCTGAGAACCAACCATGAGCGCTGTGTTCCGAAGGTTGAAGCGTGATACTGGGCTTTTGAGCAATAGCGCAGGAAAACCAATGTTCAGTATTTTGAGTGACTCCGGGTGCATAGCGATGTCGCCATTCTTTCCAGATCGTATAGGTTTCTTGATGATTTAAATCCACCCAACGCCCCATTGAAGTTTTAATACCGGTTTCTTCTTGCACTTCTCGGTGTGCACAATCTAATAGCGTTTCATTTTCTTCTATGGAGCCAGTGACCGATTGCCAAAAACCTGGTTGAGGCGTTCTTTCTAGCAATAAATACTGCCTGTCTAGTGTGTGTATGACTACCAGTACAGAAATAGGAACTTTGTAAATCATAATAAAAAAATAAAGCCCGTTCGCACGGGCTTTATTTCGTTGTAGTTTTACTTACGCGGCTTTAGCAGCTTGCCGTTTGTGGGTACGCAAAATACGTTTTACCGTGTCAGATACTTGCGCTCCATGACCAACCCAGTGGTCCACACGTTCGTTATCAATACGCGTTGTCTCTTCATTTTCACCAGCTTTAGGATTGTAATAGCCTAATCGTTCAATAAATTGACCGTCTCGGCGGCTACGGGAATCCATGACCACTATATTGAAAAAAGGGCGGCGCTTGGCGCCACTGCGAGATAAACGTATAACAACCATATAAACTCCAATGAGTGTTGGCGTCCCCAAGGGGATTCGAACCCCTGTTACCGCCGTGAAAGGGCGGTGTCCTAGGCCTCTAGACGATGGGGACAAAAATTCTTTTGTCGAGGATGCAACTCAGCCTGTGGAGGTAAGCGGGATCGAACCGCTGACCTCTTGCATGCCATGCAAGCGCTCTCCCAGCTGAGCTATACCCCCGAAAAGCGCGGCATTATAACCTTTATTATTTTTTTTGACAAGGCGGTATTTTATGTCAAAGTGAGCGAATTTTTGAAAAAAAATAATTCAATTGATAAGAATGTTGCTACAGAGCGCGATGCAGCTACACTACGGCTATTCGATTTTGTCAAAAAAAGTCAATGATAACGTCGCTTAAGCTTCATATGTTTCGGTGCCGCATCATTTTTTGTGTATCTTTGGATCAAATTTTTTATAGACTTTAACACGATGAAACAAGTATGGATTGTTGATGATGACCATACTATTCGCTGGGTATTGCATAAAGCATTACAGGCTGAAGGGTATGACTGCCGCACTTTTGCAAGTGCGGATCAAGTGGCTAGCGCCTTAAATAATGATGAGTCACCAGATTTATTGTTGACAGATATCCGTATGCCTGGAGCAATGAATGGTCTTGATCTTTTAGAGCATTTTCATCATGTCTACGCGCATATACCGGTTATTGTTATGACGGCTCATGGTAATGTTGAAAATGCGGTAGGTTCATTTGCCCAAGGTGCCTTCGACTACTTGGTAAAGCCTTTTGATTTAGAAGTTGCGGTAGAGTGGGTGGAAAAAGCACTTGCCAAAAAACACATAGAAAAAGCGTCAACTGCTAACGATTCAAGCATACAAAAGCGGGTCAGTTCTTTGCAAAATAGGGAGGAAGTTGGGGGAGAAGAAGCTTTGTTATTACAAAGCGCCTCTCCAAGAATGCAGACCATTTTTCGGACGATTGGAAAAGTGGCACAAATTCGTTCTCATGTGTTGATCACAGGGGAATCAGGTACGGGTAAAGAATTGGTGGCAAAAGCGCTACATGCGCATGGTCAGGCAGGAAAAGGCGCTCCTTGGGTTGAGATTAATTGCGCAGCGGTTCCAAGAGAATTATTGGAGTCTGAAATGTTTGGTCATGAAAAAGGTGCTTTTACAGGAGCTATGCAACAGCACATTGGATATTTTGAACGGGCTCATGGAGGAACATTGTTTTTGGATGAAATTGGGGATATGCCGCTAGATTTGCAAGCACGACTTTTACGGGTATTGGCAACGGGGCAGTTTTACCGTGTAGGTGGGAATAAGTTGATTCGTGTTTCAACAAGAATCATTACGGCTACCCATCAAGACCTTCCTCAATTGGTATTGGAAAAACGCTTTCGGCAAGATTTGTATTACCGCTTAAAAGTCATCCACATTCACTTACCCCCATTGCGTGAGCGACGTGAGGATATCGTGCCGCTTGCAGAGCATTTTCTTTCTCGAGAGGCAGGCCAAGCATGGGGAGGTAAAAATTTACACTTTACTAAGGATGCAAAAAATTTATTGATGCGCCATCGTTTTGCGGGCAATGTTCGAGAGCTAGAAAATTTATGCCATTGGGCTCAAGTGATGATTACAGGGGAGACTATTCATGAAGTGGATCTGATGCCACTGATTTCAGTTGGAGGTTTGGAGGGAGGCGTTGAGATTTCCGGGACGGAGCATTCAGGGTCGATGGGAAACAATGAAACCTATCAAGAACTTTCTCCGAAAGAGGTCTCATGGGAGCAGGGGTTAAGAGCGGAGCTGAAAGAGCATTTGAATCGAGGCGATACTCCTTTGTTTCCAACGTTTCAACGTCGTTTTGAGCAAGCCGTATTTGCAGAAACACAAATATTCACGCACGGTAAAAAAATTAGATCTGCAGAGCTTATTGGCGTTAACCGAAATACATTAACCAAATGGGCTAAATCAGATTAGGGGCGTTGAAAGAACGAGTTAGTTATGAACACTTTTATAATCACGCGCTTTTTGCGACATTCATGAAAGATGAGCCCATTAAGTTAACAGCGCTTTGTCACGGTGGTGGCTGCGGTTGCAAAATTTCACCGGAAATTTTGTCTAGTCTCCTCACCCAATCGCCTTTTGGAGGTTTGGTACCCTCTTCATTACTGGTCGGTCGTGAGACTTCAGATGATGCGGCGGTTTATCAGCTAAATGAATCTCAAGCCTTAATTTTGACCACGGATTTTTTTCTTCCCGTGGTGGATGATCCCTCTGATTTTGGGCGTATTGCTGCGACGAATGCTATTTCTGATGTGTATGCAATGGGAGGACGGCCCATTCTTGCACTTGCCGTGGTGGGCATGCCAATTAATCAAATCCCTCACGAGGCTATAGGCAGGATTTTACGTGGTGGAGAGGAAGTGTGTCAGATGGCAGGGATTCCTCTTGCTGGTGGGCACTCAATTGATTCTGCGGAGCCTTTTTATGGCTTGGTGGTTGCGGGGCTTGTTCATCCAGACAAAATACAGAAAAATGCGAATGCGAAAAAAGGTGACCGATTGGTTTTGTGTAAACCATTGGGTGTGGGTATTTATAGTGCCGCATTAAGAAAAGGGGCGCTTAGCGCAGAAGATTATCAGGAATTTATAGCGGTTACCACCCAGCTGAATAATTTAGGGGAGTGGTTGGGAGAGCAAGCGTTGGTTCATGCGCTCACTGATGTTACAGGTTTTGGACTGCCGGGGCATTTACTGGAAATGTGTCGAGGAAGTAATGTCTCTGCAACACTAAAGTGGAGCAATCTGCCTTGGATGAAGCAGGCGGAAAAATTTGCACAAGCAGGAATGATTACGGGGGCCTCTCAACGTAATTGGCAAAGCTATGGCACCTCTTTAGCGTTTGGTATTGAGCTGACTGAAGCGCAACAGCTTATGCTTTGTGATCCACAGACAAGCGGAGGGTTGTTGGTAAGCGCTGATCCTGCGTTGATGGGATCGCTTACACAGTACGCTCAGGAAAAGGGATTTGTTGCGGCTGAAATTGGAGAAATAATAGAGAACTCCGATGAGCAATCAAGTGTCGTCTATGTTAATGCTTAGCGATGCAAGAGAAAATCACGAATATTTTTTGAATTTAAAATAGACTTATCATGAAAAAAACAGCAACAACTTTCAAAGCACTGGGTAAAGAGGTTGTGGGCCCTTCTAAAGCTTTAGAGACCTTTCCTACACCAAAACAGGTGACTGAAGTACGTTTTACAAGCCACGAATTAACAAGCTTTTGCCCAGTGACTCATCAGCCAGATTTTTATACCTTAACGTTGTTTTTTGTCCCCCACAAAAAATGCATTGAAAGCAAAAGCTTGAAGCGTTATGTATGGAGTTTTCGTGATGAGGTCTGCTTTGCAGAAACGTTGGCCAACAACATCGCAGAAGATGTATTTGGCACCATTGCTCCTAAGTATTGTAAGGTGATGCTAGAGCAGCAGATACGAGGCGGTTTACAACTTACCGCCGTTGCAGAAATGGGAAAGCAGTAGAGTGCTTTCCCATTTTTAATCTAACTTCCCGTGACAGTTTTTATACTTCATTCCTGAGCCACATGGGCATGGGTCATTGCGCCCCACTTTATTGGTGTCTCGTTTAATGGGTGTGGCTTTGGGCTGATTTGCGGTCTCTTCTGGTTGTGCCTCACCCTCATTACTACCAAAAGCTTGCTGGCTTTGATGTTGGTATTGAACGTTCTCAACTTCTGGAGGCGGTGCAGTAGCGGCTTCTTGACTGCCTACTTCCATCATCATAAAGGTTTTTGCGGTTTCTTCTTGAACCGCAGTGAGCATTTGCTCAAAGAGGATAAATGATTCTTTTTTAAATTCTCGTTTAGGATCTTTTTGAGCATGGCTGCGTAAAAAGATGCTTTGGCGAAGATTATCTAAAGTGGTCAAGTGAATGCGCCAATGGTGGTCCAAAATAGACAGGAGCATACGGCGGGAGAAGTTAGCCAAAGCGTCTGTAGGAACGGGATCGAACTTATCTGCAAAAGCTTTTAAGGATGCATTCTCGGCACGCTCAAAAAGTGTTTGTTCTGATATGTCAGGGTTTTCGGTGAGCCATTGAGGCATGTCCAAATGCAAGTGCCAGTGGTCAGCAAAAGCTTGGGAAAGCCCTACTAAATTCCACTGCTCTGTAAGTGAATCTGGCGGAATATACTCTTCAAAAAAGCGCTCAACTTTACCGCTGATCAGTGACAAAATGATTTCACGTGGATTTTTATCTTCCAATATATCAGCGCGCTGTTGGTAGATAATTTTACGTTGCTCATTGGCGACATCGTCATACTCCAACAGTTGTTTACGAGCGTCAAAGTTGTGTTGCTCAACCCTTCTTTGAGCGGTTTCTAGAGAGCGAGAAACCATATTGTGTTCAATAGGCTCATCTTCAGGAACTTTCAAGCGCGACATGATCCATTTCAAACGGTCGCCCGCAAAAATGCGCATGATTGAATCTTCCAGTGATAAGTAAAAACGACTTTCACCAGAATCACCTTGACGACCACTTCGTCCACGTAATTGATTATCAATACGTCGAGATTCATGACGCTCGCTGCCAATAATTCTTAACCCACCCGCGGCAATAACGTCATCATGCCGTTTTTTCCATGCTTGATTTTCTTTTTCAATGCGGGCTTCACGGTGTGATTCGGTGAGTGCTTCATCATTACGAATAGACTCTAATAATCCTTCTATATTTCCCCCAAGCACAATATCTGTTCCTCGACCCGCCATATTGGTTGCAATAGTAATGGCACCAGGCATTCCTGCTTCTGTGACAATTCCGGCTTCTCGCTCATGCTGCTTTGCGTTAAGTACTTGGTGCGGAACTTTTTCTTTGGTAAACAGCTCCGCAAGTAGTTCTGAATTTTCAATAGAAGTAGTACCAACCAGAGCCGGTTGCCCACGTTTAAAACAGTCCTTTACTTCAGCAACGATAGCCCGATATTTTGCGGGTGTATTGGCATAGATACGGTCAGGGTGATCCTTGCGTTGCATAGGACGATGCGTGGGTATGACCACCGTTTCCAAACTATAAATTTGTTGGAATTCGTAAGCCTCCGTATCAGCAGTACCCGTCATTCCAGCCAGCTTTTGGTATAAGCGGAAATAGTTCTGGAAGGTGATGGAAGCCATCGTTTGATTTTCGCTTTGAATGGGGCAGTTCTCTTTTGCTTCAACCGCTTGATGCAAGCCATCACTCCAGCGTCTACCCGCCATGAGCCTTCCTGTGAACTCATCAACAATAACCACTTGGTTGTCTTGTACGACATAGTGCTGATCACGCAAAAATAAATAATGGGCGCGTAAGCCCGAAGAAACGTGATGCAAGAGGGATTGATGAGCGGGTTCATAGAGACTAGCCCCAGCAGGTAATATGCCTTCCTTCACCAATAATTTTTCTAATTGAGAGTGCCCATCTTCGGTTAATGCTACCGTGCGCTCCTTCTCATTAAGAATGAAGTCGCCTTTGCGATTTAGATCTTTTTCGTCACCTTCTACCTTTTCGAGTAATGGGATGATGCGGTTGATACCAACATAGCTCTCAGGGTTATCGCTTGCCTGACCAGAAATGATGAGAGGCGTTCTGGCTTCATCAATCAAAATCGAGTCAACTTCGTCAATAATGGCGTAGTTGAGTGGGCGCATTGCGCGGTCTTCGATATCGTAGACCATATTGTCACGTAGATAATCAAAGCCAAACTCATTATTGGTTCCATAGGTAATGTCAGCGCGATAGGCTTCGTGTTTACTTTCGCGGTCGGATGAAAGGACGGTACCCACGGTCATACCCAAAAATTGATAGACTCGCCCCATCCATTCGGCATCACGTTTGGCTAGGTAGTCGTTAACGGTGACAATATGGACGCCTTTTCCAGTGAGGGCGTTGAGGTAAGTGGGTAGCGTTGCCACTAAAGTTTTCCCCTCACCAGTGCGCATTTCAGAAATTTTCCCTAGATGAAGCGCTATGCCTCCAATCATTTGTACATCGAAGTGGCGAAGGCCGAGCACACGAGTACTGGCTTCACGAACTGTTGCAAAGGCTTCTGGAAGTAGGCTGTCTAAACTTGCCCCTTGATCTAATCGTTCTCTAAATTCAATGGTTTTGTTTTTAAGCTCAGCATCTGAAAGTGCCTGTAATGATGCTTCAAGCGCATTAATACGGGATAAATGAGAGCGGAATTGTTTGAGGAGTCGGTCGTTGCGGGTACCAAAAACTTTACGTAGAGCGCGAAATAACATGATAAACCTATGGGATGATCCAATCAGTTAAAAACAATGGGATCCTAGCAAAAAATAAAGGCAGGATTTTACCACTCTGAGCTTTTAGACATGGCGGTAATATCCTTTGTACTATAAGGTATGAACAAAAAGAAGCGAATAAAGGGCATCAAAAACAAAAACCCGCTTTGAGCGGGTTTTTGTGAAGCGCATTTGTATTAACGGTTTAATGCAATAGCGGCTTTTTCTAAACTCGTTTTTATAGAACAATCTAAAACTCTATCACCGACTGTTGCACGAAATCCACCGATGAGATCAGGATTTTCTTCAGTGGTCGCCGTGAGTTTTTTTGCAAAAACACCTTCCAAACGTGTGACCAGATCCTTAAGCATTTCAGGAGATATTGCGTAAGCAGACTCAATATGGGTTGTAAATTCACCCTTAGCATGAGACCAACTTTGTGCGTAGTGTTCAGCAATATGGGGCAAAAGTGTCAAACGACCACTTTCTTCAGCAAGCGTTTTAAGAAATTGCTGTTGCAGTGACTTGCTTTTTTCATCGCCCCATTTTCCACCAGATTTATCAAATGATGTGGTAAAGACATTCATCTTCTCTTCGCTTGGAATACGAGGATCAGAGAGAAAGTCTGACATAGATTTGATGGTGAGTAGCTGTGCCGCTTGTTGCAAAAAATCACTCCAAGCTTGCTCAGATTGATTTTCCGCCGCAATCGCAAAGGCCGCCTTTGCATAAGGTCTTGAAAGAGTCTGTGGATACATTACAACTTTCCTTGCATCTGCTTTAATATTTGGTCATGATTGGCAGCACTTACTTCACGTCCCAAAATTTGACTGGCGGTAGCAAGTGCGAGTCCGGCTACATTTTCTTGTAAAGCCGCTTTAGCTTGCATAATTTCGGTGTCTAAAGTATTGCGTGCTGAAGCAATGATGCGATCAGCTTCCACTACCGCCTGATTTTTTGCTTCATTAACCAGTAGTTGCCCTTGACGCTCCGCCTGAGAAATAAGCTCTGATGCTTCAGTGCGTGTTTTTCTCAAGATGTCATTGGCCTCATTTTCTGCATCACGCAAACGGCTTTGACCGCGGTCTGCCGCTGCTAAACCTTCGGAGATTTTTTTCTGACGCGTTTCAATAGCAGCCAAAAGTGGCGGCCAAATAAAGCGCATGGTTACATAAACGAAGATCGCAAAAACGACTCCAGAAGCAATTAGCGTAAGATTAATATTCATGAAAAAACCTTGCTGTTATCTCAAACCGATTATTCAGTGCAGGGCACTGAATAATCAAAATGTTGATGAATTATTTTACGGCGTTCAATAAAGGATTTGCAAAGGCAAAGAACATGGCCAAACCAGCTGCAATCAAGAACGCGGCGTCAATAAGACCTGCCAACAAGAACATTTTAGTTTGCAGATTTGATTCCAATTCAGGCTGACGAGCAACAGATTCTAAAAATCGACTACCCATGATGCCAATACCGATACAGGCACCAACAGCGCCTAAACCAATCATCAACCCCAAACCAATGGCGGTGTATGCTTGAATCATTTCCATTTGAACAACTCCTTAATTAACAAAAGTAAAAAACAAAAATAGTGGTTTTAGTGTGCTTGACGAGCCATCGTAATATAAACCACAGACAATACCGTGAAAATGAAGGCTTGCAAGACAACAATCAGAATATGAAAGAGCTGCCAGGCTGTACCCAATATTATAGATAAGCCCATCCACGTCAGTCCAGCTGAAGCCAACATCCAGATCAGGAAGAATAACAATTCACCTGCATACATATTGCCATAAAGCCTCATGCCTAAAGAAATGGGCTTTGAAAGATATTCAACAAAATTCAAGAAAAGATTTGGTAAAGCCAAAACAGCAATGGCTACGGGATGGTGGGCGTGAAAAGGAGCTGTGAAAAGCTCTTTTGTAAAACCACCAAAACCTTTTGCTTGAACGGCTGAGCCGACAATAAGTAAAAAGATAGAAAAAGAGAGGCCAAAGGTAAGATTGATGTCTGCGGTTGGTACGGGACGCCAAGCAGGGGCATGATCATGACCAGAGATAAATGAATAGAGTGATGGTAAGAAATCTGCAGGAATGAGATCTAAGGAGTTCATTAACAGAATGAGGCTAAATAACGTTAGCGCCAAAGGCCCCATGAAATAGCGATTTCCAGGATATATTTTCCCAACTTGGTCGTCTACAACCTCAAACAAAAGTTCTATAAAGCACTGTAGTTTGGAAGGTTTGTCTACACTGGGTTTAGAGGTGACCAACCAAAAGAAACCCAGCATGGCAAATCCGATAAGAGATGCCATAACGATGGTATCAACGTTGATAGACCAAAAGCCTGCATTTTCGGTTGTGCCAGAAAATGCTACAGTAAAGTTCTGTAAGTGATGAGCAATATAGGTTTCAGGGGTAAGTTCAGCAGCCATATGTTTGGTAGATCTTAAATTCTTAAATGAACAGATGTTGTTGCCAATAAATCGAGGCGCGAATTCTAGCGGGAAAACCTTACAACTTTCCAAATCTTTCGCTTAATTTGCGAAGCGCGAGATTTTTCCAAAATAACGATTTTTATAGGTGACTTTAATCAGTCAGAAACTTTTAGGACGGCAGTCTTAGCATTTCTTTTGCATGCTTTCGTGTTGTTTCTGTAATGGTGAGGCCTCCTAGCATGCGCGCTATTTCTTCTAGTCGATCTTTTTCTTTAGACAATACTTTTACGCTACTTTTTGCGGTATTGGTATGTGTATCCATGAATTTTTCGACGAGTCCGTGCCAATTTGCACAGGAAGCTACTTGGGCCAAATGGGTTACACACAAAATCTGTCCCTCTTTGTGTTTGCGCGCTAACTCGGCCAGCATTCGCCCCACGGCTTCAGCCACAGCTCCGCCAATACCTGCATCGACTTCATCAAAAATATACGTTTTACTTTGTCCGCCATGTAAAGCCAGAAATAGTGCAAGGGCTAGGCGTGAAAGCTCTCCCCCACTAACTACTTTGGCCATGGGGCGGAAAGTACTTCCTGCAAGTCCACTCACTTGAAATTGAATATTGTCTGTGCCTGATGCGGTTGGTTCAGCAGGAAGGCATTCCACTTGGAAGCGCGCATTTTTCATTCCTAAATCTGGTAAGTGACGGGTGACTTCGTCTGACAGCTGTTTTGCGGTCTTTTTTCGCGTTTGACGAATAGCGGAGGCAAGTGTGACATATTCTTTTTCTGCTGCAGCACTTTTTATTTTTAATGCTTCAAGATCCAAACCGGATTCCATTTCTGCAAGCGCTCCGTCGACTTGTGTTTGTAATTCAGATAAAGACTCTGGACGAACACGGTATTTACGGGATAGCTCCATTTGCACTTGTAGTTGCTGTTCAATTTCCTCAATATCTTGTGGGTCACTCTCTAACTTATCCAGATATTGTCGCAATAGACGTTCGGCTTCAGTCATCTCATTTTTTGCAGAAGCTAAAAGCGAGTAAACATCTTGCACACGATCATCTACTGAGCACATCTCTTCAACAGAAGTCAAAGCGGAGTTTAATAATTTTTCAGTACTGACTTCTTCCTCACTGAGCGCAGATAGTGCTCGAAAAGCCTGTACTTGTAATGATTGTACATGTGCCAATTGTTGGTGGCGACGGTTCACATGCTCCCAATCTTCAGGAGTAAGTACATTTTTTAAGTCTCCTTGTTGCAGCAGTAAATACTCTTGTTTGTTGTGAAGTTCATCTTGATGTTTTTCAGCATGAATGCACTGTTCTTTTAGGTTTTGCCAATTCCCCCAATATTTCTGTAGCGTCTGTAGTTGCGTTTGGAGCTGTGCGAATTCATCCAGTAAAGTACGCTGAGATACAGGACGCATTAATTGCATGGACTCATTTTGACCATGGATCTCTAGTAGCGTGTCACCAACCTGTGAAAGCTGGCTCAGGGTGACTGGAGCACCATTGATATAAGCTTTGTGACGGCCTTGTCGGTCTAATACCCTGCGCAACAAAACTTCATCATCTACTTCGATGTCCCAATCGGACAGTAAAGGGTAGGTCGCTGAATTTTTTGCAATACTGAAAGTAGCTGAAACGTTGGCCTTGTCGCAATCAGCGCGGATCATGTTAACGTCAGCTCTGGCGCCAGTGACACACTGCAAAGCATCAAGTAAAATGGATTTTCCAGCGCCTGTTTCTCCAGTAAGCACGCCAAAACCTTGTGTAAAATCAATCTCAAGCGTTTCTGCCAGAATAAAATTCTTGAGACATAACTGGAGCAACATGGTTTTGAAAATGTAGTTCTGTGCGGGTAAAGTTGGATAGAGGAGCTGTGCTATGGATAAGCTCTTAAAGCTGAGGGTTCTCGAGTTTTTTTAGGTAGTCATCACTGACCCCTGTGATGTATTGGCCATCAAAGCACGAAGTTTCGAAATCCGTGAGCGCTGGATTTTCAACGCGAATGGATTCAATAAGTTCTGGAAGTTCTTGATAAATAACGCGATCGCACCCCAACAGTTCTGCAATGTCTGGAGCTTTGCGGTTATGGGCAATCAATTCATTTTTGGTTGGCATGTCAATGCCATAGATATGCTGATGCCTTACAGGGGGAGAAGCAGAGCAGAAGTAAACTTCTTTTGCGCCTGCGTCTCTTGCCATTTCAATAATTTCTTGGCTGGTTGTTCCTCGTACGATACTGTCGTCGACAAGAGCCACCCGCTTACCTTGAAATTCTTGTCGTAAAACATTGAGCTTATGGCGAACCGATTTTTTTCGTTCTTTTTGTCCTGGCATGATAAAGGTTCTACCGATATAGCGATTTTTGATAAACCCTTCTCGAAATGGTTTGGAGAGCTCGTCAGCAAGTGCCATCGCAGCAGGTCTGCCTGAATCAGGTATAGGCATGACGACATCTATATTATCTTCCAATCCTAACCGGCGTACTTGATTGGCAAGGAACCTTCCCATGTTCATGCGGGCTTGATATACGGATACCCCTTCAATCGTGGAATCAGGACGAGCAAAATAGACATATTCAAAAATACAAGGATAGATGTTGCTTGGCATCGCTTCTGGACGGCAATCTTCTTGATAAACCTTACCATTTCTATCCACAAAGATCGCTCCGCCCGCAGGTATTTCACCGACAAGATTTCGACCTAGTCCTTCGATAGCCACACTTTCTGATGCAATAATGGTTTCTGATTTATCGTCACTTTGACCCCACGCCAGTGGGCGTATGCCATGTGGATCACGGAAAGCGATCATGCCTACGCCCGCAATAATGGCTACGACGGCATAAGCTCCTTCACACCTTCTGAAAACGCCACGTACAGCGCTGAATAGCTCTTGTGGGTGTAAATCAAATTCGTTGGGTGCAAAAGTAATGGCGCGCTTTCGCTTCTGAGTTTCACGAAAAAGCTCGTCTGCAAATACGTTGAGGAGAACCTCTGAATCTGATCCTGTATTGATATGGCGTAAGTCTTGACGGAAAAGCTCACGGGCTAAGGTTTCAGGATTTGAAAGATTGCCGTTATGGCCAAGAGCAATGCCAAAAGGAGAGTTCACATAGAAAGGTTGTGATTCGTTTATGTCACCGGTTGATCCAGCGGTAGGATAGCGGCAATGTGCGAGGCCAACATTTCCGGGTAGTGCAGAGATGTGCTTTTGTAGGAATACATCGCGAACCAGCCCTTTGCCTTTTTGCATGAAAAGCTGAGAGTCTTGTTCGGTAACTATTCCCGCTGCATCCTGTCCTCGGTGTTGCAAGAGTAGCAGTCCATCGTAAAGAAGGGATGCTATAGGTTGACGACCAACAATGCCAATCACACCACACATGGGCTCGGTCTCCTTGGGTTAAAAATCATTAAGGAAACACACAAAAACACAACGTTCTCGTTTGCACACAAAAGGTTGGTCGGGGTGAGAGGATTCGAACCTCCGACATCCTGCTCCCAAAGCAGGCGCGCTACCGGGCTGCGCTACACCCCGATTTTGTGCAACGAGGGCGAGAGTATAAAGCGTTTGTTCCATTTTGTACAGCTTAATCTAGTACTTTTTCAATGAACTTATTTATAAAAATATTTTGCGCCGTGTGCTAAGCAAATCGCAGCACTTACCGACACATTCAGGCTCTCAACAACCCCGACCATGGGGATTTTGAGTAAAGTATCACATTTTTCACGGCTGAGGCGGCGTAGTCCTTGCTCTTCACCACCCAAAACCCAGCATTGACGTTGACTGGGTTTATAGTCCCACAGTATGTTTTCGGCTTCCCCTGCCAGTCCGGCTATTTGAATATTGGCTTCAGAGATTTCATTTAACGCGCGAGCAAAATTGGTGACAACAATTAACGGTATTGACTCTGCAGCACCAACTGCAGCGCGTGATACGGCCTCAGAAAGTCCTGCGCTACGGTCTTTAGGGATAACAATGGCTTTAGCTCCGAATGCATCTGCGCTTCGTAAGCAAGCCCCCAAATTGTGTGGATCATGTACTTGGTCAAGAGCAAGGAGAAGCAGTGAATCATCTTCATGTTGCTGCAATAAATCGGTAATGGATAAATAACGCTCCGTCAGATTTTCACATTCACAGGCAATGCCTTGATGGTTTACGTTATTGGAAAGCAGTTTTGCAAAACGGTCTTGATGAAGCCATTCAACGGAAATTCCAGCTTGCCGAGCATTTTGCGCCAGTGTTTGTACACGAGGGTTGTTCGGCGCTTTTTTATGCGACTGGCAAAAAATGTGCTTGATGCTTTGCGGGTGGTGGCGTAGACGTGCGCCTACTGAATGCAGTCCATATATAAGCATATTGATTAAAGTTTCTTGGTACGGGTTGTCTTACGAGGGCTTGAAGTTGCCTTGGTAGCCGGTTTTTTTGCAGGGCTTTTTTTCTGCACGACGGCTTTGATTTTCTTGGGTTCGGCAGGTGAAGCTTTAGTGGTTTTACGAATAGGTTTTTCAGACTCATCGCTCTGCCAAAGCTCTTCTAGGCGAAAGTATTCACGTATTTTAGGCAACATCATATGAACGACGATAGCACCGCAATCGGCAAGAATCCATTCTTCAGCACGTTGTCCTTCAACATTCTGAATAGGGAGGTGTGCTTTGTGCATCTCACGAATGGCCGCATGTGCTTGACGCGCAGTATTGCATGTGGCAATAACCACTTTATCAAACAGCACCGATTTTTTCTTGGTATCGCACACCAAAATATCAGTAAATTTTAAATCTTCTAGGACCGTGACAATGCCTGAAGTGAGCTTTGGTAGTGTAAATGTTTTCATGTAAAAGTTAGAGTGTCCGTGTTTTTGCTGGGTAAAGATTATATTGACAAATGGCTTGATAGACTTCCTCAGAAAGTCCACTATCGGTGCAAAGTGTTTTTATTTCAGAGAGAGAAAGGTTTTTAGGTCGCTTGTAGAGTGCTTCACGTATCGTTTCGGAAGAAAAAGGTAGTGCTGGAAAATCAAAGCAGGTAATGCCACCACTTCTTTGTTCAAGTAGAGTATGCATGTCGTGTGGATGGTTTTCCCAGAATGATCTTAAGGTTGGAGACCAAGCGTTTTTTTCAAATGAGTAATTTGGACGAGAAAATACGGCTAAATGGGCTAGGCGAGTAATGTTTTGCCATTCATGCCATGAATCAAATTTTTCAAAAGCATCAGCTCCCATCAGCCATATTAACGAAGCGGTGGGAAAGCGGTCGCGCATGGTTTTTAGCAATGTGCTGGTGTAATTCAGTTCGCCTTGGGTAAATGGAGCATCAACATTGCAGACCTCTGCTTGTACAAGATGGGAGGTTTCCAGTGCTTTGCGGATCAACAGTATGCGGGAGTCAAAGTTTGCTACCAATGACTCACGATGTGGTGGATTGCCTACTGGTATGAATAAGAGACCCGTAAGGGATAACTGATCAATCGCATACTTAGCCAGCGCAATATGCCCTTCGTGGATGGGATCAAAGCTACCGCCGTAAAGCCCAAGACGCAATGGTAGCGCTTGAGTGGTATTAATGCTGTTCATGGTTAAGCGTCACGGCGTGCGCAAAATATTGATCCACTGGATGGAGCAAGTTGCAGAGAAATTGACTTTAGTGGGAGAAAGAGGCTGTTTTGGATTAATACGCTCTATTGAGCATTGATTTAATTTTGCCAGTGCAGGTGGGGCGGAGATGTCCTTTTTTTCTTTTAATAATTCGGGTAAATAGGTAATGCTTTCTAGAAAGTCAAACATTTGTTTTTCATGTTGAATTTTGAGCTTTAAAGTCTGCGGTAAGGTGGTTGTTTTTACCGATACGTTATTCGCCACTTCGTCTTCATCTGTTTTCTTACTTTTTTTATTCGTACTTCTTTTCAGAGTTGCGTCAAGTGAAGTGCTACGCCTGCCATCTTCATCAGAAACGTATTCAAATTCACTGATGCCATGTACCTTTGCTTGAGTGTAGAGTAATTCTTGAATGTCTAGTTCGTTTAACGGCGCGATAACTTTGCGTTCACTCCATTTTTCAAATAAGCCAGATTTATAAAAAATTTCTTGCTCTTCTAAAGATACGCGCTCAAGTTTTCTTTTTATTGAAGTAAGGGACTGGATTTTTTCATTGGAAATACGATTTTCTTCTTTTAGTTTTTTTTCAGACCAGCCGAATAAAAGCCAAAAGCTTGAGATCAACAGCGTGATAAAAATGAGAGGAAGTAACCACATTTCACGATACAGCCGACTTTTCTCAGCAGCCGTAAGCGCTATTTCTTGAGAAGGAGGCTGATTTTGTTCGGTTTGCATGAGGTTATGGTTTTATTGTATCAATGGTGCCATCAGCTTTTGCAACGAGAATGGTATTTGCTCTGCGGTGTGCAAATAATCCATTGCAGAGCACACCCACCAAATTATTAATTTTGATTTCCATATTTAATGCATCGGTACAGTCAAGCCCTTTAACATCTAGGATAGCCATTCCATTATCGGTTACTACTCCTGTTCGATAATTGGGTTGTCCTCCCATTGCCACGAGCTTTCTTGAAACCAAAGAGCGTGCCATAGGAGCTACTTCGATAGGTAGTGGAAAGCTACCTAGGCGATCCTTGAGTTTACTTTCATCAACGATACAGATGAAATGTTTGGCAACGCTGGCAATGATTTTTTCACGGGTAAGCGCTGCTCCGCCACCTTTAATCATCATGCCGTATGAAGTCACTTCATCTGCACCATCCACGTAATAAGACATTTCATTTACACTGTTTAAATCTACAATGTCATACCCATGCGTGCGGAGGCGATCCTCGCTTGCTTTTGAGGCAGCCACCGCTCCTTTGAGGGGGATGCGGGCTTCTGCGAGTGCATCGATAAACGCATTGACGGTTGAGCCGCTTCCTACGCCCAGCACGGCATTGTTAGGTATTAACCGGACGGCAGCTTTCGCTACTTCTTGTTTTAAAGCGTTTTGATCCATAGAGTTTGTTAAGAAAGATAGAAAGAGGTAGATTCTAGCGAATTTCAGATTTTGAAGTAAAATCCTTCCCGCGAGCCTCCTCGTATTGCCTGCCGGCAGAGTGGATCAGGTCCGAAAGGAAGCAGTCCGGGTTGGTTGGGTAAGTACCGAGATTAGGGCTCGCCTCGTATTTTAAACGCTGAGAATAAAAAAGCGGACAACACGTTCAAGTGTAATCCGCCATGTCAGTCTTTACGAAATACGGTTAGTGGGAAGCTTCTTTTTCACTATTACTGGCAGATTGCAACTGCTCGGTGTATACCCAGTCAACAACCTTTGAATTGGGCAAATATCCGGCTACCAATTTTCTCAATAGGTTGAGGATTACGTCAACATTATTTTGATCCAGTACTACGCGTAGGGTAAGTAGATCTGCTTCTAGCTCTTCCCATGGAATATAAGGGTCTTGAGCTCTTTGGATTTGAGGATGAATAGTTGGCTGTGGATTATCACCTAGCTGTAGTTCTTCATACAGTTTCTCTCCAGGACGTAGACCTGAAATAGTAACTTCAATATCTCCTTCAGGGTGTTGCTCATTTCGAACAGTGAGGCCTGAGAGCTCAATCATACGTTGTGCTAGGTCGCTGATTCGTACGGGATCACCCATGTCAAGTACAAATACATCGCCTCCTTTTGCCATTGCGCCAGCTTGAATGACCAGTTGGGCGGCTTCTGGAATAGTCATGAAATAACGCGTAATGTTTGGATGAGTCAGGGTTACTGGTCCTCCCTCACGAATTTGCTTGCGAAATCTAGGGATAACTGATCCTGAAGAGCCCAATACGTTTCCAAAGCGCACCATGGAAAGCCTGGTTTTTCCTCCCTTTGCGTGGTGGTTTGCAAAAAGAGATTGCAAGCTGAGCTCTGCTAAGCGTTTACTGGCACCCATAACATTGGTAGGCCGAACGGCTTTGTCTGTAGAAACCAGTACAAAATCAGACACCCCTTTTTCAACTGCCGCTAGAGCTGTCGTTAACGTTCCGATTACATTGTTTTTAACGCCTTCTGCAATGTTGTGCTCGACTAAAGGGACATGTTTATAAGCGGCGGCATGATAGATAGTGTCGGGTTGCCAAGTATCCATGATTTCTAGCATCCTAGCACCGTCTTGTACAGAGGCTAGTAACGGAACAAGTCGGTACTCGTTGTTGTGATCACTTTCTTTTTCGTGCGTATTTTCCAGTTCTGAGTGTATGGAATACAGAGCAAATTCACTCATTTCCATAAGGAGAAGTTTGCTGGGTTTGAGTTTGATGACCTGACGACAAAGCTCACTACCAATTGATCCGCCTGCTCCAGTTACTAGAACTATCTTACCCGTAATATTCTTAGCCAGCAGAATGTGGTTTGGGTTGACGGGTTCTCTACCCAACAAATCATCAATATCCAACTCTTTTAGATCCGAAATGGTGACTCGTCCTTCAGCAAGATCAGTAAAGCTGGGTAAGGTTCGAACGGCAATATGGTGTTGCCCCATGCGCTTCAAGATTTCATTTCGTTTTCGTCTACTTGCCGAGGGAATAGCTAAGAGAACATGCGTGACCCCTTTTGCTTCAATTAAATCAGATAAATCATAGGGGGAGAAGATGGGTTGCCCATTTAAAACTTGTCCGTGTAATCGATCATCATCATCCAAAAAGCCAATGACTCGCATTTCAAAACTATTGTCCAACGCAGAAACTAATTGTCGACCTGCAACTCCAGCTCCATAGATCAATGCTTTGGGGAGCGCATCAATCTGTAGCCTGCTTTGGTATATACCTCCTAGCCAGTAGCGTACAAATGCTCTAGATCCTCCGATAGCAAAGAAAAGTAAAAGGGGTTGAATCAGCCCAATCGTACGAGGAACGCCTTTTATACCTATTGCGGAAATCATGCTTGCATAGAGAAGTCCATACACAGCTATAGCTCGGGCGACTGCTAATAATGCAGGCCAGCCAGAATAACGAAAAATCGCACGGTAAAGTCCAGAAACAACAAAAATAGGTAAAGCAAACACCACAGAAAAACCGAGAGCCCAAAGCGTACTGCTTACTGAAAGTGAAGCAAACTCTCCAAGTCGCAAGTAAAAGGCGAGCCAAACGGTGAGCACACATAGGCTGATATCAACCACAAGCGCAATGAGGCGCTTGGCATAACGAGGTAAGGCTAAGGCTGGTCGAGAGGCTCTACGAAGTTTATTTAGCATCTTTGTACACCATTACATATTTCTCTATTGGACTAATTGCGGTAATTTTCAAGGTTTTTTACTGTGGTACAACGTTTTCAAACTTTGAAATAATCTTTGTACCATTGGATAAAGTGGGCTACTCCATCCTCTATACGGGTCAAGGGTTTGTAGTTGAATTGTGCTATCAAATCATCCACATCGGCATAGGTGTCTGGCAGATCACCTGGTTGAAGTGGTAAGAGGTTAACCTCTGCTTTTATCTTCAATGCTTTTTCTAATGCCTCGATGTAATCCATCAATGCGACGGGTTGATTATTTCCGATATTGTACACACGCCATGGAGCTTTACTAGAGCCGGGGTCAGGATTGTCACTATTCCAATGAGCGTCTGCTTGTGCAGGGTGGTCAAGCGTAAGGATTATGCCTTCTACGATGTCATCAATATAAGTAAAGTCGCGACGATGTTTACCGTAGTTGAAGGCATTAATGGGTTCTCCTGCTAGGATGGCTTTGGTGAACTTAAACATAGCCATATCAGGCCGACTCCAAGGGCCATAAACAGTGAAAAACCTTAATCCTGTGGTGGGTAAATGGTATAGATGACTATAAGTATGCGCCATTAATTCATTAGATTTTTTGCTGGCGGCATATAGGCTCAAAGGGTGGTCAACATTATCATTTACCGAAAAAGGCATTTTTGTATTGGCTCCATAGACACTTGATGAGCTGGCATAGACCAAGTGTTCAATACCATGATGACGGCAGCCCTCAAGAATATGCGCAAATCCAACGATGTTACTGTTTATATAGGCTAAAGGGTTTTCAATGGAATAGCGTACCCCTGCTTGTGCAGCCATATTTACCACGCGGGTGGGCTTATGTGTGCTAAATGCTTCTTCAATCGCTTGCTGATCAGCCAGATCAATACGTAGGTGCGTATAGTTGGTATGGTTTACAAAACGAGCCAAGCGTGCTTCCTTGAGGCTTGGATCATAATAATCGTTATGGTTATCAATGCCAACCACCTCATCACCACGCGCGAGTAGGCGCAGAGTGAGTGCCGCGCCAATAAACCCTGAACTACCAGTAACTAAAATTTTTATGAATCACTCCCAAATAAGTCTCGAGTAAAGACTTTATCATTGACATCACTAAGCTCTGGACTTAAACGGTTGGTGATGATCACATCTGACTGTTGTTTGAATAGTGCTAAATTTTTTTCAACGCGAGAATGAAAAAATTCATTCTCAGGAAGTGCCGGTTCGTAGATAATGACTTCGATTCCTGTGGCCTTAATGCGCTTCATAATCCCTTGAATAGCAGAGGCTCGAAAATTATCAGAGTCTGTTTTCATGGTCAGACGATAAATTCCAACGGTATTAGGATTGCGCTTGAGAATTAATTCCGCAATAAAATCTTTTCGAGTGGTATTGGATTCCACGATAGCTTGAATTAAATTTTGTGGTACTTGATTGTAATTCGCGCGCAGTTGCTTCGTATCTTTAGGAAGACAGTAGCCTCCATAACCAAAAGAGGGATTGTTGTAATGAGTGCCTATACGCGGATCAAGCCCAACCCCTTCAATAATTTGTTTGCTGTCAAGGCAATGTACCTGAGCGTAGCTATCCAGCTCATTGAAATAGGCTACACGCATTGCAAGGTATGTGTTGGCAAACAATTTGATGGCTTCGGCTTCGGTACTGTCTGTAAAGAGCGTAGGGATATTTTTTTTAACAGCGCCCTCTTGCAGGAGCGACGCAAATACTTCAGCGCGTTTACTACGTTCACCAACAACAATTCTAGAGGGGTGCAAGTTGTCGTATAGTGCTTTTCCTTCTCGTAAGAACTCAGGTGAAAAGATCAAATTTTTGGTTTTGAATGTTTCTCGAGCGCTTGCGGTATAACCCACAGGAATGGTAGATTTGATAACCATGAGGGCATCAGTATTTATCGCTATAACGTCTTGAATAACTGATTCGATAGACTTGGTATTGAAGTAGTTGGTTTTAGGATCATAATCAGTTGGGGTTGCGATGATGACAAAATCAGCTCCTTCAAAAGCGTCCTTTTTATCTAAAGTTGCCTTCAGGTTTAATTTGCCACTGGCTAGAAAGTCCTCGATTTCAGAGTCTTGAATGGGGGAATGCCCAGCATTTATTTGCGCTATTTTTTCAGGAAGGATGTCCAACGCCACCACTTCATGGTTTTGCGCGAGCAATACAGCATTAGAAAGACCGACGTAACCCGTACCAGCAATTGCAATTTTCATGTGTTTTGAAACAGTTTTAAAGAGTTTGCTTGACTATCAGGGACGCTACCGCAAGGACGTGCAGCACTTACAAATCCTGATTACTAACAAAGATATTGAGATTGTAGCAGTTTCACGTTATGACTGCTTTATTACTATTTCAGAGATCTTAATGCGCTTGACCAAAGCGGGTGCTTGTTTGGGCTAAATAGGGGGAGAAAGAGAGTATGTGACAGGAGTTTTATTCAAGGTACTGCAACCAGTCAAACTGCATACTATTTGGGTACCACTCCTTAAGTCTATGACCAGCCCAATATTTGGGTGCATAGTAGATTGAGCTGTTCTGTTTTAGATTATTATGGTAAGAAAATTTAGCGCCACAAAAAGCAAAGCTACTGGGCGATAAAATGCCGTGATGACATAAAGACATAAGTGCTAAATCAACAAACTGATTGTTTCTTGATATCAGTACATCCGTTTGTTTTCCAAAAAAATCATTCGCATAGTAAAAGTCATCAGTCACAATAATAAATTGAGGCTTATCTAGTTTCTCTCTTACTAGGTGCATAGCATTTATGTACCATCTCAAATCTAGCGCAGCTGGAGCTTCTTTGCTTGGCCAGAGTAAGTAATCACCTCTGCGAATATGCATAAAAACTAAGTTTTTTTCTATGCCTAAGCATTGGTGGGTAGCGAGCCAATGTTTTGCTTGTTGGATGATGTCGTCACGAATACTTATGTCATTTGTCGGTAGTTGTGCGATTTGCTTATGTTGGCAGAAAATATCGTGAGCAAAAAATACATTCCAAAGTAAGCCTCGAGTTTTGCGCGTAACAGCAGTGTGAAGATTTTCTTCGATGCGACCGATGAGGTGAATTTTAGCTAGAGCCTGGAAAATTTTTCTTAAAAGGTAGCATGTTTTTGATCCTCCTAATCTGCTTTTTGGGATACAAAGTGCTTGAACGGATGGAATAGCTATAAATAAATTTTCAGCCCCAATGAAGACGATTTTCTGATCAGGGAATAAATGGCGCAACCCTTTGTATTGGAATATTTGATTGCCTAACTGACCATTTTCAAAAAATACAATCATAATAGTTTACACAGATAATGTAGCCGAGCTAGATTTTTTGTCAAAGAGCATTGGATAATAGAATATTGGCCATGCTTCGATATTTTCTTGTTTGGTATACCTGCGTTTTTCTGAGAGATAAGGAAAAATTCCCCCTATTCCTTGAATAAACGATTTGACATCAACCCTTAATAGCTTAAGCGCTTCATTTAAATAGTGCAGCATAGTTTTTAAAAAAATAAATGAGGAGGGTAAATGGTAAAAGTTGGTATTCTGAGAGTAATTATATCTACTCCACACGGTGATTCGTGGTTTCTATAAGGCCTGTGGGTGAGTTGCTGATGGTTGAAAAACCACCTATGATTGCTTTGAAGTATAGCCATTAGGATTTTTGGATTGCCAGCGCCATGCATCTTCGCACATGGTTTGTAGATTGCATTTTGCCTCCCAACCCAGTATGGTTTTGGCGTAGTTTGCGTCAGCATAGCATTGTGCTATATCTCCGAGTCTTGGAGGGGCAACCTCATAAGGGATATTTTTCCCTGAAGCTTTTTCAAAAGCACGTAATGCTTCTAATACTGAATAGCCTTGTCCTGTTCCTAGATTCACGGTGAGTAGTTCTTTGTGTTTGTCCAAAGCCTCAAGAGCTTTAACGTGTCCTTTTGCGAGATCGCAAACATGAATGTAGTCGCGAACGCCTGTGCCATCGGGTGTAGGATAGTTATCACCAAATACACTTAGTTTTTCTCGAATGCCAATGGCTACTTGGGCAATATAAGGCATGAGGTTATTTGGCACACCTGAAGGGCTTTCACCAATTCGGCCGGAGGGGTGGGCGCCTACTGGATTGAAATAACGGAGTATGGCGATACGCCATTGAGGATCGCTTTTATAAAGATCACGGAGGATTTGCTCTATGAATAGTTTGGTACTGCCGTATGGATTGGTGGTTGATAACGCGGAGTCTTCCTTGATGGGCACTTTAGGCGAATCTCCATACACGGTGGCGGACGAGCTAAATACGATTTGCTTACAGCCAAATTCAGCCATGACTTCAAGCACTATCAGGCTGCCATAAATATTGTTGTTATAGTAATCCAGTGGCACGAAAATGGATTCCCCTACCGCCTTTAGTCCGGCAAAATGGACGACTGCCTGTATCTCATATTTCGAGAATATCTCGCGCAGTAGTGTTTTATCGCGAATATCGCCCTGTATGAAGGTCAGGGGTTTTTGCGCTAAAGCTTCTACACGTTTTAAAGATTCAGCAGACGCATTGCAAAGATTATCGAGCACAACAATCTCGTGACCGCTCAACAGTAGTTCAAGACAAGTGTGCGAGCCTATATAGCCTGCACCTCCAGTAACCAAAATCATATCGTAAAGCCCTTGTTTATCGCTTAGTGCTGTAAAGTATGGATAAGGCTCTATTGTAGTGTTGCTTTGCTAGGGTTTGTGACGGACTTATACACAAATGACCTATTTATTTTCCCACGCATATTGCCGCTTACGGTCAATGCGTCAGGTTTAATAGTTTTTAATGAGATAATCTTAAGCCATTGTTTTGATTTAATTCGGGTTTATCTATGAACATCGACAATGCTTGGTACGTAGTGATGACCAAGCCAAAAATGGAAAGTTTTGCAAAAGAGCAGCTCCTTCGGCAAGATTTTGAAGTGTACCTCCCGCTTTGGGTGGAATTAAAACGGCGACAAGGGGGATGGATAGAAGAAAGCGCCCCTATGTTTCCGCGCTATTTATTTTTACGTCCTTCCCATATCGAGCAATCACTCATACCCATCCGTTCTACTCGAGGCGTTAGCCAGCTGGTGCGTTTTGGTACAGAGCCTGCTTGGGCGCATGACGCACTGATTCAGGGTATTCGCACGCTGGAATCAGGGCGCAATGAATCAGAGGAAAAGCTATCACCTTTCAAAAAAGGTGATGCGGTAGAGGTGCTGGATGGCCCATTCAGCGGTATTTCTGCCGAGGTGTTTTCGTGCAATCAGAGCAGGGTAATCCTATTGCTGCAAGTGCTGGGGCAGAATCAGCAGATGGCATTCGATACCAAACACTGCCAAATGGCTGGATAAATCACTCATTCATTGATGTTGGGTAAGGGAAGCCGATCTGCGCCTCCATATCTTTGCGCGTGGTCTTTAGGCAAAGCATTTTCTCATCATGTTTCCAGAAAGCACGTTGGTTTTTGAATAGCGCTGGCAGTGCCACCAGTGGCACAACGACTTCTCGAGCCTTTTCATCTTGTTGGTAAGATAGGCTGAGGTGTATGTTTTCCAGCAGAGGGTCTGCAGGCATGTCTACCCCTTCATGGGTGATGGTGGTAAATGGTGCACCATCCACGCGAGAATAGCATAGCAGTAAATCTCTCTCTGTTTCTGCTTGTAGATGCATGCTGAGCTCAGCGTGTGTTAAATGCCAGCTTATTTCCCAAGGGTTTGAGTCACTGTCTAATTGATCAAGGCGCCCACGCCATAGTCTGCCACTTATATCGCTTACACAAATATGATTCGCTTTATCCAAAGTACAAGCCGTTAACCCAGTTGGAAAATATACAGTCTTTTTGCATGTACCGAGTGTAGCGTCCCAGATGCGAATGGTGTTGTCATCAGAGGCGGAAGTAATGTATTTGCCATCGTGGCTATAGGCGCATGAGCGTACCCAGCCAGTATGCCCTTTAAGGGTGCTGATGCATTCGTCGGATGTAGCATCCCAGATGCGAATGGTTTTGTCAGCAGAGGCGGAAGCAATGTATTTGCCATCGGGGCTATAGGTGCATGAGCTTACCGCGCGAGAATGCCCTTCAAGGGTGCGGATGCATGTACCGGATGTAGCATCCCAGATGCGAATGGTGTGGTCATAAGAGGCGGAAGCAATGCGTGTGCCATCGGGGCTATAGGCGCATGAGAGTATCAAACCAGCATGCCCTTCCCCTGCAAGAGGAATGGTGTGGTGGAATAGAGATGAATCATTGCCAGCCAATTTATTTAACCATGTCGGGTCGCCCCAGTAATCCGCGCTTTGCAGTGCTTGCCATCCTTCATGAGCTAAGCCACGCAAATAATAGTTGGCAGGCTTTAGTGCACTGATGGTGGCTGGATCTACATTAAGCGTAAAAGGCTTTGGTGGCAGATGCGGTGGATTTAAGCTACGGCAAAGGATGGATAAGGCTTTTTCGGCTTGTAAATCGTTATTCATGCACGCTCCTCTTCTAATTTATTGGCGGTTGATAACTTATCAATCAATTTGGTTTCTTGATAGATGCGCAGCAAGTCTTCGGGGCGCGTAACGGCGGCTATGTGCTCAAGCTGGCTTTTGCTCGGCAGTGTTTCCCCCCATCGTTTGATAAGTGCCGTGATGGCATCCGCACCAAGCACTTTGTTCACCCCGAGCTGGTGCTGATCAATGAAACCCTCAAGCCGCGTATTGTCATTGCTTTTCAGTAGGGCAACAAGCTCTTCGCCTAAATGATCAAGGGGGGCGCGAGTATCATGTTTGACGCTTTCAAAGGGGCGGGCGGGTGGGCAATGGTAGTGTAAATGAAGGTTTTTTAGTATCTCTAGGCTTGGTTTTTCCGATGCAATGTTCTCATTACTGCCAAATGCAAGAAAGGGGCTTTGCTGATGGCGGTTTCGAGCGGACTTTAGAATGGTTTTGCGGAAAGCATCAATGTAAAGATTGGCACTAGAACGGCTTTTTGCATTAGAGCTGCTTTCTGCATTATCACTCAGGTGTAGTTTTTGCAGGTCTGTAAAGCCATTTTCAAATAGATCGCCAAACAATACCGGATGATTGCGCACCATACGGTAGAGCTGGGGGAAGTGCTGCTGTAATACCAGTACTCGTCCTTCCGTTAACATCTCTTCTGCGGATGGCTCTTTACCGTGAGAATGCTTCATCCGCTCCCTGGAAAGCAGAAGCGCTTCGGCGAAACGGATGATTTTTCGCGGTACGGGGGGTAGCGCAGTAAGAAAAATATTCAATAGCGCTTCGTTGTCAGGCGCATCGATATTCATTACTTCGGGTTTAACGTCTTTTTTACCTGAAGGTATTTCCTCCTCATGGTGTGTGTCGGGCTTGGGCTCTGGCTTGTGCCAGAATAGCGAGGAGTAATTATCAAAGAGGTATTTTCGTACTTGCCCCTCGTGCCAGCGTGGTAGGTGTACGGGTAGGTGAATGATTTTTTCTAAATACTCGTTGCCATTAATGGGCTGCTCGTGCTCTCCTTGAGCATCATCCTCTTTTACTTGTTCACGCAGAAAATAATCTCTATAGCGATGATCAATCCCACGCTCCACCAATTCATTATCAATGCCCAGTACAAAGGCGAAAAGCTCTCCGTGGTTCAGGAATAGTTTGATGGACTCTAGCATCTCTACGGCTTTCTCTGGGAGGCATCGATCCAGATCATCAATCAATACGACGATGCGTAAATCTTCGGCTTTAGCGGCTAAGTCTTCAAACCAGTGGTTTGTGTCATAGTAAAGCGAGGCGTGTTCTTCCAGTCCTTCGTCTTTTTTTGACGCTTCGCTATCTTCTAGTTCTTTCGCCTTATCTAGAGCGTCCTTGCCTGAAAAATTGATTTCAGCACCGGGGAAACCAAACTTAAAGCTAAGTGCAGCGGTTAAGCTGATTGCCAGTTTACCCAAGCCTTTTGCGGTTTGAGTCAGTATTTCACCATGATTCGAGTTTTTCCCCAGTTCGCGTTTCAATCTATGCTGGATGGTTTTGATTAGTGGAATCACCAGATGCGCTTCGCGCTCGTAGCGCCATGCCTGAAAAAATACGGGGATGTAGTGTTCCCCATCTACTGAACCTTGGTTTTCCGTGAGGTATCTTTCGATATGACGGAGTACGCGGGTTTTGCCTACACCCCATTCACCATATACAGAAACCACCATTGCCTCTTCGCTGGGTTTATGCGGAAAGCTCAGCTGCTGAACGATGCGCTGGGCGCATGGATCAATGGGAGGTTTTTCAGCCATGATTTATGGCCACAAAAGGGCAAGCACTTGTCTGCCATCACCCGCCAAAATATTGTAGGTACGTGCGGCAGAGAGCGTATTCATAACCTCCAAGCCAATCCTTTTTTCTGCACAGGCTACTTGTAGCTGAGGCTGAAACAATCGGTGTTTTTTTGGTACTTCATCATTGGATAAACCGATTAAGAGGATCTCTAAGTGTGGAAGGTGGGTGGATACCCATTCAGGCAAATCCTGCCATGAGAGCACAAAGGCTTGCTCATGCCGGCTCTGCCAATCCCAAGGGGATACGAATGTTGGACAAAGCGCCAATCCTTCGGTATAGCTATTCTCCTCGACCACAATCTCTTGATCGGTGATACGTCTTACCAGTTTGATGCCGGTGGTGTCGTCGGCAGTGAGTTCTGAAGATAATTGCATTGCTTATTAATTCTCCCAAGGGGTGATGTCATCATTTTCCTCGCCACCTTGACCATCGGGTACTCCATTTGGTCCTAGGCTGTATAAATCAAATTCTTGATGATTGCCTGGCATGATGTATACGAAATCATTGCCCCAAGGATCTTTCGGAACTTTGTCTACATAGCCACCTTGACGGAAATTTTTAGGAATGGGGCTGATACTCGGTATGCGTGCTAATGCTTTGAGCCCTTGCTCGGTGGTTGGATAGGCGAAATTATCCAAGCGGTATAGCTTGAGTGTTTGTGATAGGCCGGCAATGTTTTGTAATGTGGTTTGAATACGTGCATCATCCGCTCGTCCCAAAATCTTAGGCACAATAAGCGCTGCCAGTAAGCCCAGAATCATCACTACGACAACAATCTCAATTAACGTAAAACCAGAAGATCGTCGGTGCGACATAGAAAAAGCGTGCATGATGTTTGTCCTGAAAAGATGAAAGGGTAAAGCTACAATCTATTATTTTAAAAGAATGTAGGACTTTACCAATACACTGCAAAAATAGAAAGGGGCGATTGTCCCCATTTGAATATTGTTACTCTAAAGGAAATGATTTTGCCATGAAGAAGGTATTACGCATCGCAACTCGTGAAAGTCGCTTGGCATTGTGGCAGGCAGAATTTGTTCAAGCTGAACTGGAAAAAGCACACCCAGAGCTGTCTGTGGAGTTATTGCCCATGACAACCCGTGGAGATATTATTCTGGACCGTACGCTCTCCAAAGTGGGTGGAAAAGGGTTGTTTATTCGTGAGCTAGAGCAGGCCATGCTGGATGGTCGGGCGGATCTTGCCGTGCATTCACTCAAAGATGTGCCGATGGTATTACCCACGCCTTTTCATTTGGGGGTGGTGATGGCACGTGCAAACCCACATGATGCTTTTGTGTCTAACCACTACGCAAGCTTGGATGCCTTGCCGGCAGGCGCGGTGGTAGGTACGGCATCTTTACGTCGTACCGCGATGGTGCGTGTACGCTATCCACATCTAAAAATTAAAGTGCTTAGAGGTAATTTGGATACGCGCTTACGCAAACTGGATGAAGGCCAGTACGACGGCATTATTTTGGCGTGCGCGGGGCTGATTCGTATGGGCTATCAAGATCGTCTACGTGAAACACTTTTACCGGATCAGTTTCTGCCTTCCGCAGGGCAGGGCGCTTTGGGTATTGAGCTGCGAACCGAAGACGAAGAAACTTTGCATTACCTTCAAGCGCTGTCGTGTCCAACCACAACATTACGTTGCTTGGCAGAGCGTGCTTTTGCTGAAGTGTTGCAAGGAGGTTGTGAAGTGCCTTTGGCGGCTCATGCAATCTATCAGGGTCATAAGATGTGTTTACAAGGCTGGGTGGCGGATACCGATGGATCGTCGTTGATTGACGGTCAATTGGAGGGGGAAATTAATCCCGAAGGGTCGCTTGAGGAGATGATTCCATTAGCGCAAAGCTTGGGTAGACAGCTTGCTGAAACGTTTGTGCAAAAAGGGGCAGTGGATATTATTACGCGTGTGCGTGAATCAGTCCATTAATGCCGAAATAAAATCCAGTACATTGCGCGCGGTTGCGTGGATGTGGTAACCACCTTCAAAAAAAGCAACGAGTCGACCGTCTGCATACTGATTGGCATATCCTGTGAGCTGGCGCGCAAGCCATGCATAGTCACTATCTGTCCAGCAGGTGGTGCTCATGTCGTCTTCTTGATGGGCGTCATAGCCTGCTGAAACCAAAATAAGCTGAGGCTTAAATGCTTCGAGTGCAGGTTCCCACTGCTGCTTGACGGCTTCTTTGAGATGCTCGCTTTGTCCATAGCGCGGAAGTGGAACATTCACCAAATTGTCGCCCGAAGGCTGATCGCCAGAATAAGGGTAATGCGGATGCTCAAAAGTTGAAAGCATCAGAATGCGAGCATCACCGGCACATATATCTTCAGTACCATTACCGTGGTGAACATCAAAATCAATAATGGCAACACGCTCTAAGCCGTGTTGGTGAATGGCGTGGTACGCGGCAATCGCTACATTGTTTAAAAAACAAAAGCCCATCGCTTGCTTATGTGTCGCGTGATGCCCCGGGGGACGTACGGCACAAAAAGCATTATGGGCTTTTCCCTCCATGACCATGTCAACCGCAAGTACTCCAGAACCGGCAGCACGTAAAACGGCTTCTAAGGTGAACGGATTCATCTGGGTGTCACCATCGATTTGTGAAACCCCTTCAGTCGGTGCGATTTTCTTTAAGTGGCGTAAGTACTCCGCATCATGCGCACGAAGAATTTGCTCTTCTTCCACGCATGGAGGATTATCCACCCATTGCAAAAAAGGACCTGATGGAGACATCATTAAGCGATCGCAGATGGTCGATAAACGCTCAGGACACTCTGGATGGTGCGCACCCATTTCGTGCTTTAAAAAAATGGGATGCGTAATAAATGCCGTGTTCATAGGAATGATTGGTTGTTATTCTTCGCCGCCTGCCGCAATGGAATAGCCTCCATCCACGTATATCACTTGTCCTGTAATGGCACTGGCTAAATCAGAAAGTAAAAACGCTGCGGCATTACCCACTTCATCAATTGATACATTACGCCGTAATGGGGTAATAGCTGCCGCCGCCTTCATCAGCTGCCCAAAGCCACTGATACCAGCCGCTGCCGTAGTGCGAATAGGGCCTGGTGAGAGACAATTTACCCGAATGTTTTTTGGTCCTAAGGAGCCCGCAAGATAACGGTTTGTGGCTTCAAGGCTTGCTTTGGCAACACCCATCATGTTGTAATTTGGTATGGCGCGTTGAGATCCCAAGTAAGTCATGGAGACGATGGAGGCAGGGCGGCCTTCCATTAATGGCTGCAAGGCTTGGGTAAGCGCGACGAGAGAGTAAGCGCTAATGTCTTGTGACACACGAAATGCTTCTCTACTGGCATTGGCTACAAAGTCTCCTCCTACGCCTTCTTTGGGTGCGAATGCGATTGAGTGCACGAAGCCATCTAGTACGCCCCATTGCTTTTCCACTTCTTGAGCCAAAGTACTGATTTGTGCATCCTCGCTGACATCACAGGGGAATACCAAGTCGGAGCCACAGGCTTTAGCCATATTCACCGCACGATCACGAACTTTATCTACTTGATAAGTCAGTGCGATTTCAGCACCTTCACGTGCTAATGCTTTGGCTACGCCATAAGCAATACTGCGTTCTGTAATGACGCCAGTGACCAATATTTTTTTACCGGTTAAAAATCCCATGAATAGCTCTCCCTAATGGATGGTTGGTTGTCAATCAAATCGAGTGGTTGATTTAAAAGTATTCTATCAGGGATGCACCTTCCTGATTTTCACTCATATGACATTTGATCGTTATTGAGAAGGAGTTGCTTCTGTTTTGTAAGGATCAACATACTCATTTTTTTTCAATTCTCTAAAAAGGCCCTTCTTTCTATCTTTTGCTGTTTGATAGTGTTTGAGTAGCTCGGTATCATTCTTTTTGGTAGGCTCAACCCATCCTGAGCGTAGCATTTCAATAGCGGCATCTTGTTGTCCACATTTGACGGATCCAATAATGGTTTTCTCTTCGACAACTTTATATTGAATAAGGGCGCGCTTTTTGAAACATATCTTAGCAAGGGCTTGTTCGGCATCAAGGAAAAACCGATCGCCACGCTTGGGTGCGGAAATATCTTCAATGCGTACGCGGTGTGATTCACTGCCAATTTGTATGACCAATGAGTCACCCGATAAAACCCCAATGACCATGGCGATAATGATTTTCCCCATTTGTACTTTCCTTGTTTTTATGTACCTTAATTAAGCGGAAAGCGGATATTCAATTCTCTCACCGCTTTTACATCATCAAGCCTTCTTAGTGGCATGGTATGTGGCGCCGTTTTTACAAGCTCAGGATTTGAGTGAGCCTCTTCAAGGATTTCACACATGGCGTTAACAAAGCCGTCTAAGGTTTGGAGTGATTCGGTTTCCGTAGGCTCAATCAGCAAACACTCTGGCACCAAGAGCGGAAAATAGGTGGTTGGGGCGTGATAGCCTTTATCCAATAATCGCTTTGCCACATCCATCGCCGTGATGCCCGTTTTATCTTTGAGCCCCTTGAGCGTGATAATAAACTCATGGCTGGCTCTGCGTGAAGGATAAGCACAATCAAAGCCTGCTTGCATGAGTTTTTTCATTAAATAATTCGCATTGAGCGTTGCAAATTCGCTTACACGACGCATGCCTTTTCCGCCTAAAAGCTTGGCATAAATATAGGCGCGAAGCAATATGCCAATATTGCCGTGAAAGGCAGACAGTCGTCCGATAGACAGCGCTCTTTCTTTTTTGGTATGCCATTGGTAGTGGGCTTGATCACCATTAAAGGTGCAGCTCACCATCGGAATAGGAAGGAATGGAGCAAGCCTTGCATTTGCAGAAACCGCGCCAGCGCCTGGACCACCACCACCATGTGGTGTTGAAAACGTTTTGTGTAAGTTCATGTGAAGCACATCAAAACCCATATCACCTGGACATACGCGTCCAAGAATAGCATTCAGATTTGCACCGTCGTAATACAGCAGTCCTCCAGCCTCATGCACCGTTTTTGCGACGTCGAGAATATTGGATTCGAAGACTCCCAGTGTAGAAGGATTGGTCAGCATCAAGCCAGCGGTATTTGGACCGACAACCGATTTGAGCGCCTCTAGATCTACGTTTCCATTTTTAAGGCAAGGAATTTCCTTGATTTTATAGCCGCACATAGTTGCGGTAGCAGGGTTTGTGCCGTGTGCAGCGGTAGGGACAATGATGGTGTCGCGCGTATGATCTTCTTGAGATAAGTGATAGGCGCGGATCATGGCAATACCCGCAAATTCGCCGTGTGCTCCTGCCATTGGAGCAAGTGAAGTTTCTAGCATGCCCACGGCTTTTGTGAGCATAAGCTGTAATTCATACAAGCAAGAAAGCACTCCTTGCCCATGCTCATCTGGAGCAAGAGGATGACGCTCTACGAAACCTTCAAGCATGGAAAGGGTTTGACCTGCTCGAGGGTTGTATTTCATCGTGCAAGAGCCGAGCGGATAGAAATGAGTATCGATGGAAAAGTTTTTTCTTGAAAGATTGGTGTAGTGTCGAACCGCAGTGAGCTCGTCAACTTCAGGCAGGCCAATAGGAGAGCTGCGTAATGTATTCGCAGGCAGTTTTGGAGGAGCAGCCATGCCTACCAAATGAGAGATTTTAGGCTGTTGTGAAGGGTGCTGTTTGGGTAGCGGGGCGTAGTCGTAAATCAGCATAGAGATCCAAATTGAAAAAAGTTTATAGGTAATATCATAACTTAAAACGTTGATTTTTTGATTATATTTTGTGCCATAACTGTTAACGGCTTGGCTTCATTCATGCGATTCTCAAGTAAAATCACGCGCATTAAAAGCCTAAAACTTTAGGCTCAGTTCTTCCTCGGAGTCTTTATGCTGATCAATTGCGTCGCCTACCAAAAAGGATCGCGAGTCGGTGCGCTTGGCATCGAGGAAATTAGCGAGTATTTAAAAAAGCCTGGCACTTTTGTGTGGGTCGCACTTCGTGATCCAACAGAAGAAGAAATGAAAATCTTGCAAGAAGAGTTTGATTTACACGAATTGGCAGTTGAAGATGCCCAGCATGGACACCAAAGACCTAAAGTAGAGGAATACGGCGATACCGTTTTTTCTGTGATGCACTTGGTAGAGCGTGAAGGTGATGAATTGGAAGTGGGTGACGTCAGCGTATTTGTCGGCCCCAATTTTGTACTTTCCACACGCAATCGCTCAAGGCAAGATCTTTTAGGGGTTCGCGAACGGTGTGAGCGTGAACCACATATGCTGGAGCAGGGCCCGGGTTTTGTTTTCTATGCATTGGTGGATGCCGTAGTGGATCGTTACTTTCCATTGGTAGATGAGCTGGTGTATGAAATTGAGAGCATTGAAGAGCATATTTTTGAAAGTGGATCTTCTCGTGAAACCATAAAAGAGCTTTACGCGCTTAAGAGGAAAACGATGGTGATCAAGCATGCAGTGGCTCCTTTGATTGAAGGTGTTGGCAAGCTTGTCGGCGGCCGCATCCCTTATGTTTGCCGTAACTCTACACATTATTTTCGTGATGTTTATGATCATCTCAATCGCTTGAATACGACTATTGATAGCTTACGAGATATGATTACTACGGCTATGCAAGTGAATTTCTCTATGGTGACTATTGAAGACAATGAGGTAACCAAAAAATTGGCCGCTTGGGCGGGTATTTTTGCGGTATTGACAGGGCTTGTAGGTATATGGGGTATGAATTTCAAGCATATGCCAGAGCTGGAATGGAGCTTTGGTTATCCATTAGCACTATTGTTTATGGCAACAGTGTGTGGGATTCTCTATTGGCGGTTTAAGCGTTCGGGATGGTTATGATAATAGTGGTTTGTCAATGATGAGTGCTCCACGTATCGCGCTTGTGTACGACTTTGATGGTACGCTCTCGCCGCAACCGATGCAGGAATATACTGTATTACGGCAACTAAACATTAATCCGTCAGATTTTTGGCAAGAAGTGCGTGAGGTAGCGGATCGTGATCATGAAGAGCCAATGCTTACTTACATGCGCCTCATCATCGAAAAAGCAGAAAAGCTGGATGTGCATTTAGGGCGCGATGATTTTCGTAAAATGGCGCAAAACATTGAATATTTTTCTGGAGTTGAGTCGTGGTTTGAACGCATCAACACGTTTGTCCATCGCGAGAGCCAACATCCTATCCAGCTCGATCATTATGTGATTTCTGCAGGCATGCTGGAAATATTGGAAGGGGTGTCGATTTTTGATCATTTTCGTCGCGTTTATGCTTCGGAGTATCATTACAACCATCACGGTGTACCTACTTTTCCAAAGCAATTAATCACCGATACTACGAAGACTCAATTTCTATTTAGAATCAACAAAGGAAGAGAGTCGCTGACTGAATCAATTAATGAACACATGCCTGACCATGAGCGCCCAGTTCCATTTGAGAATATGATTTATCTGGGTGATGGTATGACGGATGTACCCAGTATGGCAGTGGTTCGTAGTAATAAAGGACACGCCGTTGCTGTGTATGCACCACCATCAGAAAAAGAGGAAGGTGAAAAAAGGCAACAGCATGGTTTTAAAACGTGTCAAGACCTTTTAAATGTGGGTAGGGTTGATTTCATCGCTCCTGCCGACTATCGTGAACATTCTGTATTGGAACGCCGCGTCCAATTACTGCTTAGATCTATTATTACTAAAGTAGATTATGAGCAGGAACTAGAAAACTGCAAGCTCGAAAATTTGTAGTATTTCTCTTCGGCAGCCATTAAAGCATTGGTTTTTAGCTATTACGTGATTTGTCTACAAGGCAAATCACGGGTTTTCATGTACGTTAGCAAAGTATTATTTTTAGAGTTTGAAAATAGGAGAAAGTGGTATGACAAGGAAAAGGCTTGTGGATTTCGAGCAAGAGCTGAAATGGTTTGCATTGTTTTTAGGCATTTCCAGTACGGTGGCGATTGTGCAGGATTGGTATCCCTATACGATGTTTATCAGTTTGCCTTTCTGTGTGATTTGGGCGTACTGTGCTTGGCTCCACAACGAGCGCCAGCTGAAATATATTAATATTGTTTTTTCATGTTTGTATATCTATGGGATTTTGCGGTATTACTTTTCTGAGTAAACCTTATAATTTTTCATTGAAAATGTA
>JAXGGS010018784.1:0-25649 GCA_035585475.1 Armandia brevis | reverse complement strand
TGTCTCTGTTAAACCCGAGAATCCGGGGTTCTCCTGTCACCGACAAGAAATACGTCAGCAGGGAGTGTGAGGTGTGAACCCAGAACTGTGTCTCTGTTAAACCCGAGAATCCGGAGCTCTCCCGTCACCAACAAGAAATACGTCAGCAGGGAGTGTGAGGTGTGAAATCCCCCATAACTATTCACTGTTTATCCATTAGAACGAGGTGTGAACTGTGGATCGATCTGTTAGCAGAGAGTGTAAAGTGTGAAAATCAGAGAGCAGAGAGAGAGAGAGAGGGGGGGGGGGGGGGGGTAGGGACTTTCTCGTTTAATATAGACATATGTATGCCGAAGCAGTACTTAGCGGAAGCCTTGAAGTATATGCACCTTAATAGGGTGACGATATTATATCAGGGGATCATCTCAAGTGTGAATTATTAGACAACAGCGAATGGACGGTGTGAAAGGTGAGAACGTCCCTGTTACACACAGCCAAGGTGCGAAGGGTGAACGGTTTAACATTGACGTATTAAACGGGAGTGTTATTCAATCTCTAACTTTACGAGCGTGCTGGAGATGATGAGAGGGTTGAACTTGACCGAGTTTTCTCGGGTTTGTTTATATAAACTCAGAATCTGCGGCGCGCGTTTCATCCTCCTGATGCGAGACAGTTTCTACCCCAAGGCTGCTCGTTATACAAACAACTTGCCAAGGAAACACACGGCAATACAGTGTCATAATCACTGCCAGCTACAAAATCAAGTGAACTGATCAATTGGACATTTCCTACTATTTCGCTATAAGTGTCGATCGCTTGGTAGTTATTGAAATAATACGAGTGATTATCTAAACCGATTATCAGAGATTCCAAATCTACAAATCGATATTCCGCATGTTATTTACCAGGAGGCAGTTGCCAAGCAGAGCGGAGATTGTTAGCGAGAATTAAGACTGAACGACCCTGGTAGCATCTCTCGAGTGATGACCTTGAGTGGTGACCCTTAATGGCGTTGATTGGCATGTCAAACACCGCTCACCTACTTCCTCTCGACTGCATCTGTTGACCGAGAAACGGACACGAGTTGCCTAATCGGAGGTGGCGTGAGAACAGACACTTAACCTTCACAAAGTAATTCTCCGGTGAAACACGCGCTACAATTCAAAGGTATTGTGACTAACCAACTGCCGAGTTAATTGTAAAATGTTACCATGTGAACCAGGGGAATGTTCGCGCGGCTGATAGTAAATGTTTTCCGGTTAGTTCTAAACTGTTTCCATGGTGGCCAGGTGGAATGATATCACCGGAAACGAGAGCTGCAGTGAAGTGGGGAACGCGAGACTTTGGTTACCTTGACAACTGAGACGCGTAGACGTAACTCACGCGATGAAGCACCCGGCTGTTTGCCGGAAAGACATTTATTTTAAATAACGTTCTGTAAGCCGAGCTTAACCGACACATATCACGTTAAAGATTGCTGGCGCGTCTCTCTATGTATATAGTGATTAAAGACATTGAGTTATCGTAGAATTCATCTTTAGTTTTCTGCATCAAGTACCATGGGAAGTGTGAAGAGTTATCACCGAATCCTGACATTTGTGTTCGATGATTGATTAAATTTATAATGAGCAATGCGAGAAAGACAAATAACTGCATGAACACAACATTTATTTCTCTTGAATACTCGGTACAAATTTGACAATGATATAACAGTTTGACGCGAATATAGAAGTACATGCATCGAGGCACTGGATATAATATATATATATATATGTATATATAAATACTTGCTGGAGAAATTGTAATTCCCGCCACTATGTGAGATCAGAACGCTCCACTGATATGATACTGAGAAAACTATGGCATCTATATTTATTGGCACTACACGCGAGTCTAACCGCCAGCAGCTACATATATTCACAATTTGGCAGCCTTCAAAGCTCTAATTGGCAATATTGTCTGACCTTTGACCTGAAATATAGCTATATATTTTACGTTGTTTATTCAGCTCGCTCTAATGAGATACTAAAATTGTTTTTTGATTGTTAAAACAAAGATATTACCCATTTGAAATAAATAATTTAAAATTACGAGTGGTGCTAATCTCCAATTATTTAATACACCAGTGAACGTGCCAATGATAGAAACGTTAATATGAACAGTGAACATTTTTAAAACCATTAACAAGGCGATTCTGAACGAACAGTTATAAACATATAACAGGAATCTTGAATATACGTCTTATCAATTTATCTTTAGTATTTTTATATTTAACGATTATCTGTGCTCTGACTTCTGTGATTTCCAGTGCGACAGAACGTTGCTCTGTTTTAACATGTTCTGTCGCAGCGCCGGCGACGACCACCCGATCGCCTGCTGCCTGCGCGCAGAGCGCGTGACGTCACGACGTTCGTGTACGTCATCGTCGTCGGCCTCCGTCACGATCTCCATCTTCTGTATGATGAGGTGCAGCAGGTCATTCTGCTTCTTCACGTCAGACGATAACTGCTTCATTCTGGGGAACAAATCAAAACATGGTAAAATCACATGCTTTATGTGGGGTTTATTTCGTACGCTGATGTATTTGACAGTACATAGAATTGATGGAATAATGATAGAGTTAGGGTTAACATGTGTAATTAGACTTGAGGTGTCTATTGAAATATGATGGATTTTATTGAAATCTATGAAATTACATGGTGTAGTAGTAAAACTGCACTTAAATGTGGATAATATTTCCTGTGCTATGGCGACAGTATCGTAGATGATGGCTTGCAGTTTATACTATAGTTAGTCTCACGTAACACATAATCGCGCAGGGCGCTAATCTACATGTACCTCCGTAAAAGTCACTTGACCACCGCTGACTTTGTTTCATCTATGTCTTACGCGTTAATTATTTCGTTAAGCCTGTCTATATCATGTATACTGACCTTTGTTTTTGCTTGGACATTTCCTGGTAGAGGTAGTTGTGATGGTCGGACTCTCTGTCCACCACCGTGAAATCTGTTTTATCCGAGCTGGTGTCCAGTTTGTCAGTCGCTCGATGGAAATACTGCAATAAAACCCACAGACTTCCAAGTTAGAGAGAAAGATAACATTTCATCTTGCACGCGATCGCGAGTTGATAGTATTTGACGATTACCAGCGTTAATGATATACGCGAAACATTTCTCATTTTCTCAAAATTGACACCAAAGTCTGGCGAAAGTGCTTTTTTTCGCCAGAAAGTAGTATAGTAACTAAATCAAGTAGTACTTGGGTGGTCATTTTAGAAGGAGACGATTGTGATTTAAATGTATATACTGTAATAGCATGCTGACCTTGTTGATGAAGCTTTTCCCTGCGCACAGATTCGGGTATACTACTAGCTTAGACTTATCCACGTATTCCATGAGTTTCTGCGGGAGTTTCTTCTCCAGCTCGGTGTGAAGCTGGACCTGCATGCCGATCCTCTTCAGGCGAGCGTCCTTCTGTACCGCCTCAATATCGCCCACCGCAAGACCGATCATCAGGTTAATCAGTAGTATGGGCATGAGCAGTATGAACACGATGAGCATGATGAAGTTGAGGCTGGAGAAGTCGAGCAGGCCCTGCGTGTACGGGTTCACCCAGTTCTCCAGGTAATCAATATTCCCCAGCATCATCACACTCGTGCTCACCAGCGATATCCACGGCGCCCTGAACGCCGAGCTCGACTGTCAACAATAAACATGTCAATAAGTCAACAAGTAAACAGGTCAACAAGTCAACAAATAAACAGGTCAATAAGTCAACAAGTCAATAAGTCAACAAGTCAACAAGTAGCATGTTAATAAGTCAACAATAAACATGTCAATAAGTCAACAATAAACATGGCAATAAGTCAACAAGTCAACAAGTCAACAAGTAAACAGGTCAATAAGTCAACAAGTCAAAAAGTCAACAAGTCAACAAGTCAGCAAGTCAACAAGTCAACAAGTCAACAAGTCAACAAGTCAACAAGTCAACAAGTCAACAAGTCAACAAGTAAACAGGTCAACAAGTCAACAAGTCAACAAGTAAACAGGTCAATAAGTCAACAAGTCAACAAGTCAACAAGTAAACAAGTAAACAGGTCAAATAAACATGTACACAAGTACAGATACACATGTTATTATGTTAACAAGTAAAGATAAACATTACAAAAGTCATTGGGTGTATTAAAAGATAGACGTAAAGCACGTTACATTAAATGAAATGTATCAGTAGTCCGTACTTAGCACTATTTCTAATTAAGCGTCAGTAACTAGACATGGACCAGAAGTAGTATGCATTTAGACTTACCCCTGTGCTCAGTAGTATATAGAACGACATTCCGAAGGCGATGATAAGAATCGAGAAGACGATGAGAACTTGGACCAGAGTTTTCAAAATCTGCAGGAACATCACCACGTAGATCCCAAAAAAATCGAACCTGGGGTAAAGAAATTAATTCAGAATTGACTTTTATAGTGGCTTATTTGACAATGATGGTTAAAGAGGTTTTACCTTTGTAGATGCGATAAGAAATTGGAACATACCTCTGTAGATACAGGAGCAGATTGAACCAGGCCAGGAACACAGCAATAGCTCCACACTCCCACTGATGTGTGCTGTGGACACCCGCCATGAAAGGTGCGATAAATATAGCACATGTGATGTACAATATCCACTCCAGCAGGTTAGTGGGGTCAGTCAGGTATTTCCACCTCTGAGTAAATATATAAAATCATTCTACGATGTGAGACAGGTAGCATAATCGCTGTCACATATTGCATTCTAGCGTCTTGTTTCTTACAAATTATTATAGAATGAAGTTTTACACACCTGTTGCACCATTTGTATGACTTCCTTAAGGACGTTCAGCACAGAGAAGACGAGAATAACAATGGCTAACAGCTTCTGTCCGGTAGACAACTGTAATTAATATGAACAAAATTTATTGATATATATGTACACTACTAAAACACTATCAGTACAAATATGCTCGTTATACTTTCATATAATCTCTCTTATGGACTTCTGCTGTACAAACACGTTTCTAATAAACTACTACCATGATGATGATAATCGACATCTACCGTGCAACTGGTAATTTGATAAAATAATTTTATCTGATTGTTGAGTTTTTACTTGTAGATTGTAACTCGCGAAATTTGCTTTGTGACGACAAGACGAGCCTCTCGTTGTAAAGAAGTCGGCACTTACCGGCATGTACTCGAGGTTCGCGTGCGCCCGGGAGGCAGTAGTATCTGTTGTGTTTGGCCCGGGGTTGTCTGTAGTAGTAGTAGTGGTATCCGGCGCCGCCGCCAGGGGGATGAAGGTGTAGGAGGAGACGAAGGCGGTCAGAGAGGAGATGAACGCCAGGTAAATCAACAGGTTTAAAAAGTGGAACCAAAGTCCGTAGGATTTCCTGAAAAACAAACAAATTCAGTCTCACCATGATTTTCGCTAACTTCCCAAAGTCAAGTTAACATTTTCTTAGTTTAAGTCTAGCAAACCGGAACAGTTTAATTACACAAACATTATCAGATTAAATATGTGGGCCTATAATTATATACGTGTGATCGAGATACATATATGCATAAATAAGTCGATATTTATTGGTATTCATGCACGTATTACATGGAATATTTATTTATTTACCATTTCATCTGCAGATAGGAGAGACAGACGGGATGTGTGAGACAGTCCAGTCTGTTAAACTTCACCATCATCTGCAGGACAGAAAGCAAACATTCAGGGTAAATGTCGACCAAATCTGATCAGAATCGTGATGGTTACGACCCACATTCATCGGTGTATTACATCCATCGCTAAATGTGCGTATGTTAACTGTAGAATACAGTTACATATACAAGGACACTGCTAAACGCAACATTCATGCTACTGTAGATATCATTTATAAGGCGCCCCTCTATAAGGCGGTATTCACTATAACGCGGGTCTAGCGTGTCCCCCGATTCGTGCTTCTGTTGATCTCTATAACACGGGTCCATATAAAATACATGGTATCCTCTATAAGGCGGATTTTTAGGCATGTCCCCCGCTGACCGCCTTATAGAGGATATCTACAGTACTTTCCCAATGCTGCCATGTTAAATTAATACACAGAATATTGCCTCATTAGAGTTAATGCATTTCCCCCTGAGTGAACCTTCACGCTACCGAATCACTTCCTCACAAGTCACTCCGCTCCTTAGCACCCGGGAAATTGATATAATATAATTATATCAGATTTGCACGGTTGCTCACGATTCACTCTTAGTGACGTAAAGCCATCATGGGATACAGGGAGAATACCTGACCCAGGATAACTAGGAATTCATCATATTATATAAATGTGCAGGTGCTCACTGTAAAGCCACCTCAGGGGATAGCACACAGAATAACAAGAGCGGTTACTCACGTTTAGAGAAATCAGAGGGGTGTAGTCTTCCCCCGACTCTCGCAGCTGTCGCACTTTCTCCTGGGATATTTGTAAGAACGAGAAGTCGTACTCGTACTGAAACATATAAGAGAATGGTATGATTGAAGAGCGCGACCACTCATGGGTGTTATAAGGCCGGACGTTGATTGAATAATGAATAATCAGATTTCAGAAAGCTTTCAACTGTCAGCGTCGATCTTTTGTGGTGAATATTTGCTACTTACGTGGAATTCTGCTGATTTAGGATCGTTGCCTGACGTTGTGCGACATCGGTCCAACACCATCTATAACAACAGCATCTCATGGGTTTAATATTCAAATACATTGGGATTTGCTTAACCGATCTTTAGCGGGAACTTAATTAATACTTTTCGGAATGAAATATTGATCACATGATCAGACAGTAAGCTCATATTAACAAACATCGACCGATTTACATGGTCTTACTCTTTATTTTTATTCATTTTATTGCCAGGAGATTATGGACGCATCTTCAGACATCGCTTCTCCATGTTAAACGTTGGTGAGTTTAAGATACCAATTAAAGCGCATGTGAAAAGATGGTGGGTGGGAGGGAGATCTCCCGGCTTACCTGGCAGACGTCCGGCATGTAGGTCACCAATCCTATGAACGGGCACTCGTAATCCGTGGACTTCAGCGAGAATACTTCATGCCATCTGTAACAATTACAGTCAGCTTAATCACCAATCCATCATTGTATTATAGGTATATAGATCTCCCTCAGAAGTCGGCGATGCCCTGACGGCGAGCTATTATACTTTACACAAATAAGCCAAGAGTATCAGGACTCTGATGAGGAATCTGATGGGGAATTATTACAAATCAGAGCAGCTGACTTAGCAGATATCGATCACTTCCGAGTGATTGGTTACCGAAATGGCGGAACGAGAAGATGCCGTGTAGACGAATTAAGAGATTTATCCGTAAGGAGTTATCGTTGCTACTGGTAACCGCTTTGACAACACTTGAGCTGGGTCTGAGGGATAATTTGGGAGCGGTCGAGCGGAAGATCTGACTCTGGTTTACAATATGACCTCACCATGTTATCATATATCGATTTTTAAAAGTATTTTATATAATTTGTTAGTATTCGCTCTGAATGCGCTATAGACTCTAAGCAATATTGCATAGCTGCCCTCTTCTAAAGTCATCTTTTAAGTGAGGCAGAGAATTGCCATTGATGCTTCGAGGAGCTTGTGTTCATTGCTCATGGCAAATGATCAAACAAAGCTACACAATTGCTATAATCACCGACCTGTCATGCGACACAATGGCTGTGGCGGCGTCGTTGTGTCCGTTCTTGATGGCCAGATCGAGGAACGATTGTTTGTCGTGGTTATAGGTGAAAGCCGCGTCCATGGACATCAGCATGGAGACGGCGCTCGGGTTCCCTTCCTTAGCGGCCACGTGAAGCGGCGTCTCCTGTAAATGTCACGTTAACATAGATAAGATACGGCGAGAAACCTGCGAGAATTGTCATGACTACGTCACGTGGATACCAACGCTTTTACCGGACCCAGATTAGTTATCGCTATAGATATTGATAATTACAAATGTGAATCCATAACATAGACTTGAGTACATAGTGGAGATGGTAGTAAGTGGAGGTTAAATGCTCTGTTCAGGTCAGAGAATGACGATTCTGTGTGAATCATAATTAAGCTAATCTAACGGTAACCACAGCAACTGTAAATGACCTGTGCCATCAGTAAACCGCCTGTAGTACCACTGCCATAAGTAACCAGTTAATTCATGATGATAATCTCTTACCTTATTTTTGTTTTCCACGTCCAGTAGATTAGCATGAATGTCCAACAGGGCCAGCATGGTGTGCGTATAACCGTTCTCAGCTGCTATGTGCAGGGGACTGTTACCCTTCAAATCTCTGAAAAATAAACAACAACCCCCGGTAAAGTCTATCGATCCACTCTTTCGTTTGTCTCGTCTTGTATGTTTTTATCGCTGATCAGTACAGAAATTGAATTATATGAGTAGTATGTTGAACCTGTAGACGCCCGCGCCCCACTGTAGCAGCAGCTGTACGACCTTGGTGTGACCGTTACCAGCTGCCTGGTGTAGCGGCGTCTGTCCCGAACCGTCAGTCTCATTCACGCTGTTAGAGGAGTCCATCTCCAGCAACTTCTTACACGTGTTATACCGCCCGTATCTGTAAATATAAAACATAATAAGTAACACGGGTCACTGTGACATGACCCCGAACCGTTTTACTTAAAAACTTATATGTCTGTATGGAATCATGTGATTCTTATTGTAGGACGCTTTAAACATTTTAACACAGTGACTGTAAAAAGGGTAATTTAGAAGTTATTGATCAAAATAGTATTTTAGATTTATAGGTTACAATGACAGTAAGTCTTCACACATGTTATTCCGCATAATTATGTAATGTCTGTAATGAAAGCTCCGTAACGAAATTAATATCAATCTGTTTGTAAATAGATGCTAATGTTGGGATATTGATGCGTGTAATTCTATAACTCAGTCGATTACCCCGACCTGGATTTCTATACGCTATGATAATACAGGTGAGAGTTATGAGATCCTGACGAAAATTACGAGCAACTCGTCACGCACTGCTGAGACAAGCAGCAATTCACAGTCATATATGCAGAGATAAGGAGGAAATTGAGAAATATCCTCGATTCCTGCTCTTTGTGTACTGAAATAGGTCACTGGTCTCTGTTTGATGTACGGTGCATGGGCATTAAGAGTGTGGTGGAAGTTGGGTGGGGGTGGTATACCTCTGATTCTCAAACTGTGTTTATGTGAAATCTTGCCCACAAAAAGGAATGGAGCAACACAAGAGGCAGGCCGCGTATGTTGATGTTCAGTGGTATGTTTATAGAAAAGCCCGACCCTTTTATATATATAATGGATATAAGAATCAGATCCTCACTTGGCAGCAAAGTGTAGGGGGGCCTGTTTGTTGTTGTTTTTGATAGAAAGCACCACCCCTTACATATATATAATGATTAAGAATCAGATGCTCACTTGGCAGCGAAGTGTAAGGGGGCCTGTTTGTTGTTGTTTTTGATAGAAAGCACCGCTCCTCTCCGGACCAGGTCCTCCATGGTGGCGATGTGTCCCTGTTTGGAGGCGTAGTGAAGAGGAGTGCAGCCACTATCATCCTTCTCATTCAACAGCTTCGTCAGGTGCTAAAACATGGATAAATTAAAATTTGTTAGCCACTATCATCCTTCTCATTCAACAGCTTTGTCAGGTGCTAAAATAAGGATAAATTAAAATCAGTCAGCCACAATCATCCTTCTCATTCAACAGCTTTGTCAGGTGCTAAAGCACGGATGATATAAATCAGCCACTTTCGTCTTTCTCATAAGGAAAATGCGTGACCAAGGTAATGTTTATTTTGAAAATTGGCATATTTCAATGTAATAAGATATCGTTGAATATAACATATATTCGTCAAATAAAAAAGGTTTTACCGTTGTGCTGCAGATTTTAAAATCAAAGTCCTTGGGTCTCCCGCCGTTCATGATCATCAGATGCAGGACATTTCTCAGTTTCAGGTCCCGGGCGCCTATACATGACCCGTGGCGGACAAGGGCACCTAGAGCGCACCACGCCCCTTTCTCAGCGGCCATCAACATGGGGGTCAGGCCACAGCTGCTCACATGCTCCAAGGTCGCGCCCTGAGTAAGAAACAGAGGATTTTATCTCACAATGTCTGTCTATCAGGTTTATATATTTTTAGTACGTAATAACGCAAGAAGTCAATATCGTTCTGTTGGACATTATTCTATCAGCTTGGGGATTTGTTTAATCCATAGTGTAAATACCTCCCCGATGAGGTAATCTATGACATCCGGTCTGTTAAACAGAGCCGCTCTGTGTAGAGGAGTTTCCTTCGCCTTGTTTTTACCGTTGATCGTGTCGGCTTTCTTGTGCGGCTGCATCTCAAACAGAACTTTCAGCATCTCCACTGAGCCCTGATTGGCGGCCAGGTGGACTGCGTTACATCCGTCCTCCTGCAAGGGAAAACAGGAAGTGACGTCATATCGTATCACCTTGACGCACTATTGTTTCAGATGGTCTAAATGTGCTTTATTCAAAGCGGATATTAAGAAATGAATATGAACATAATTTTACCTGTTCAGAATCGATGGTTGCACCGGACGTCAGGCACATTTTTACAGTCTGTAAACATATGTGGCAATAATGAAATATTGTTATTGAATTTAATAAGCAGAGGAAGTTATTATGCTCCTTCGAGGTGATGTCCAAAGGTTGATCACTGACTTAAGTCTAGAGCAAGTATACATCACAAAGATTGAGAAAACTAATCACTCTTTGTTATATTTATATTAGATTAAGGTGATTGGAAACCACATGGGCCTAGTGTCTGGTAACCCAATCAGTGGCACATGTCACTACAACCTTTCTGCTCGTTCTAGGAATGGTTCAGACTGATTCTAGGAGAGGGACATATTCAGTAGCTGCAGAGACTCTTAAGTTAGTCCAGCTTTCACTGGTGGTACCCCTGAACTGGTATTACCCAAAAATTTAAAAAGATTTAAGCAACAATCGCGTGGATCGTGTCGTGTAACTAAGAATTCCATAATACAAATTTCCAGATTTAACCAAAAGTTCTTTTATATCATCCACAGGTACCTGGTTTCATCCCAAATATTATGATATCACCCTGAATTCATTGACGCTTTCAAGGATGACGTAATTTACCCAAATATTCTGATATTACCCACAACTCCCTGAAATTATGCCCAGAATTCCGCGATATTAAGCAGACCTGCCAGACTCCCGTGCCTTGTTATTCCTGGACAAACAGACCGTGGCTGCCTGTCTCTGTGCGCTAATATTTACACAAGCTGATGTTTAATCACAGCATCTCTGATTGATGAGGCAAGGAACAATCCATCTCGCCCCAGTGTAAACAAAATCATAGATTTTACTCTTGATCATCAATTTGTTACACGTCGGCGGGCCACGTGTGCGAAGAGTTACTTGATTAAACCATCAATTATCCATAAAAAAATGTGGCCAAAAAAGAAGATAGGTGATTAATGGACCACCCAAAAATTGTCCAGGCATCGTGCAGATAGCGGCAGAAATGATTGAGCAACTCTACGTGATGTTAACAAGATATAGGACGGGCGAGGATGAAAATCAGAATTCTCGGGATACAGGCCTATTAATTAGTTTAGTCAACAATGTGTCAGTGTTTCTGTGCAAAAACGTCAGACTCAATCATAACGTTTGTATTCTTGTTGTCACTGACTCAGATCCATTAGTGGGAAGATGGGAGGTAATAATCATATAGCTGATTAGTGACCTACTTTATTCATTAATAGGTTAATGTAAACGGAAGAAGGCGGGATAGGTTGCCATAGTAGTTAAACTGAGTAGGTATGAGCGTCTCACCTCGACCGCTCCGGCATTTATAGCGACATGTAGAGGCGTATTCTTCTCCTGTGTGTTAAACTTCAGCAGGCCGCACTTGGTGTAACCCAATGATTCAGCTGCGAAAATATAAATACAGATCATTTACATAACAGGCCAGACTTAGTTTAACCAAGAGATTCAGCTGTAAACACATAATAATGGCAAATACATATTTTATAACATGGCACACTTTTCCACAAAAGCCAGTAGTCATTATCATCAAATATGTGGATTCAGCGGCCAAAATTACACTCAATTCAATGCCGATTTTAGCCTACTTATTCGTCTTCTGAATATACTTGTACGGATCAATACAAAAATAACACACTTGACAACTTAAATATGATCCCTCGTTGATTATGTTATCAACTGTTTGATTGTTCTACTCAATAGCGGATGTAAATAATTGCTTTTCATCATAGTCATACTATCATTCGTTAATCATGTAATCTAATATTAAATTAAACTTCTCAATAGAGGATGTAAATAATTGTTTTATAATATTAGCACTCACCGTGATCTATGAATACCTGGAACACTTCACTCGAACCTTTCTGTGCGGCGATGTGCATGGGATAGAGCCCCACATTACATGGGTGACACAACCGAGCTTTGTACTTAACCTGAGGATATATATTTAAAAAGTATACCCAATTGCCCGGCTTGCATTTAGATTTCAAATTATTAATATCAAATTTTGATTTTTCACACAATTTTATCTCTGCTGTAATATAGTCATTTTCATCTGATACAAAATATTAATTATTTCATCAACCCCTCATGGACAGCACTTTTAGAGCTCTAAGGATAAGTGCTATATGAATTTTAATAGTAATAGTACAAGTACAAGTATAAATATGTTCTCTTTCCATAACGCATAAAAGTAATGTATAATGTTGAATATGACGAGGTTTTTATAGTGGTACTTACCAGTATTTTAGCGCAGTCGACATAGTTGTGGAAAGCAGAGACGTGCAGTGGGGTCGCACCGTTATATCCTGCCAAGTTAGCGTCCACGTTGTCGTGACGTAGCAGTACCTGGCAATGACGTCATACATGCAGGCGATTAATGCATATCATGTCAAACAATTGCCTTTTCGAGCATATCTAAGGAGATTTGGCTGCTGGGAGAATATGAAATAAGTAGGAATTTACCATAGTCGTGATCTTGTGCTTTACACACTAATTAATGTGTTAATAAAACCTGCACTTATTTAAAATATGTTTCACACTCGTACACATAAGGTTTAGCTGTGCGCGTTTGTTTGGTGATTTAGATTTTTTTTATGATTAGATTATGAACAAGGTTTCCCCTAATGTATGTGGATTAGTAAGAATTTTACCTCTAGGATACGCGGGTTATTGAGGTCGACTGCCCTGTGAATGGGACCAGCCGAGTTGTGATCCAGTATAGAGGAGTCGGCTTTCCTGCTCAGTAAGAAATCGATCACTTCCGCTTTCTCCGCCTCCACAGCCACGTGTAGAGCCGTCTTACCCTCCCCATCAATACCATTCAAATCTAAAATCAATAAACCACGTGTAGAGCCGTCTTACCCTCCCCATCAATACCATTCAAATCTGTGATACATAAACCAGGGTTATCGAATATATTTTCAAAATATTGCTGACTTAGCGATTGATTTCTTGCTAAACATGTCATGCAACATATTTGCGTAATGTTCTAAAACCGGTATATCATACAGACTCTTCTGGCATTCTATTGGAGAAAAGTTTTGATGATGATCTATGCAACAATGCACCTATCGATATGATATATGCTTGAGCTGGAACTGGACCTAATCTCAGTATCTGTTATGATAGTCATATATATATAAAAGAGATATATTGGTTGATCCAAAAATATTCAATTCTACAAATTACAAATTGGCGTATATCACAATGGTCATTAAATTAGTATTTTCAGAGTTTAGAAGCTAGTTTTCTTACACGGCGCTTCTAGTTTTTAAACTTTAGAGTTAAGCCAGTTTCGATAATGATAATCAATAAAATATAACATAGGTAAATGTGTAGTCTGTAGGTACCTGCTCCGTTTGCTGCTAGAAAGTCCAGGATGACGACATGTCCATTTTTAGCAGCATGATGCACGGCTGAACGTCCTTTATTATCTTTAACATCTCTCTTAGAGGGGTCAGAAAAATATAACTTCTCCAACTCGGTTATCTTCCCTTTAGATGCCAACTGTAACATTGAAAACATACGTATCATAACAAATCACAATGTGTATATCACCATCTGTAATATGATTATATATGATTAAATTATTTTATGAAATTCTAACTTTACATGCTGATTACGATAGAAAAATCAATATCGAAATTAGATCATTATTCATCCGACTGACTTCACCAGGTCTGTTCTCGTCCCCGCACACAAATGCGGGAACACGTCTGGTCATTGTCAGAGTCGGTCGTACCCAGAGTTTGTCAATATATGTCTGAATGATAAATCATCCAGTGAAATATTCATACATGGCGGATAACAATGTGTTATAATTGCGGGAATGGACATAGTTTGATGTCAGTAATTTTGGCCAGACATATTGATCCCCTTTAGATATACCATACCTGGAATTATTTACACAAGTACAGCTAGCAAAGCTGGTTAGTGATGTTAATAATTAATGGTGACTGGATGTGGTCAGTCCGTGCCGGTTTCGGACAAGCAGCTATTATTAAGCTATTCATTTCAGGGACAAGAGGGTTTTGACCAATGCATGTATATATACTAATACATGGGAGGCGTCAAAGCTACAGAGACACTATGCCCGGACATTTCTGCACAGCCCAAGCGATCCTGGTGATTGCTAACCATGCCAAGAAAAACCTGGGAGTCTTTATACCTCCTGTAATTGTTCATCATTGCATGCACATTGTACTGAACAGTTTAAATTAAGCATCGCTGTTTGTAAAATTGTTGTACGTATGGGTAATTTAGGAAAGGTGGTTGAAACATTGAAGTTTGACTTGAATTGAGTGTAAATCAAATACCTAGTGCAAATCTTGTAGAAACAAAGATAGCTAAATTGCGTCATTCTGATCTGCATCCACCGATTTAACACGAATATTAGAGACAAGAGCCACAGAAACAATACTTTTTGGCCCAAATATCGATCCGCCTGAGGCCGATCGCTGATCAGTTTATTACAAATAAATCTCCACTTCTGAAAACCTAATAGCGTCGACATCTTTCCGAGTGTCAAAATTCACTAACAAATGAGAGTGTCCGATGCCCCTTTTTAAAATATAGAGGCCTGTGGCCGAAAATAAACAGACAAACCTCGATATTCTCCGGCAGGTCCTCATGAGGATCATCTCCCACCTCCTCCTGTAACATAATAGTCTCCGGGTCACCGAATAGCTCAGTTTTAGCTTTATCTCTGTTAAACAGCATGTTACCAGACGACCGTTCGCTCTCTTGTCTGCAGTCACTGCCACCGGCCCTGGAAATGACCGAAGTTCGCTTTCCTGTGTGCTGTTTCAGCCACCGGCTCGGGAAATGACAGAAGTCACCAACTCCGCGCACACAATTATCCGCCATCTGTCAATCCATTAGCGCGGGCACATAAGTGCGTAATGCTCCTATCAACACATATATACCACATGTACAGTAGGTCCACGCTATAACGCGGGTACAGAAGGGCGCGGCCTCCGGAACGCGTGACAACGCGGGTACCGAGTGACGTAGCTCCCAGAACTCGTTATAACGCGGGTACAGAGAGGCGCGGCTCCCAGAACTCGTTATATTCAATAGCAAGGTATTCCCACAGATGACCTATTAGCAGCGTTACATAGAAAGATATATGACGGATATATTTATCCGAACGTGATTGCGTTAGTCACGTTTTATAATCGCGTTATAGCGAGGGTCAAGCAACAACTTTCCCTCACGTGGTGTATGAAGCACCTGACTAATTATGCACAGAATAGAGGGCAACACTCCATAGTGTAGGGTCATGTTTGATATCAAACAAAAATCATGCAAGCGTTGAATTAATCCCCACCTCCGTTAATTACCGGCTGCAATAACACGATAAAACACGATAAAACATGCTCAGAAACTTCCAGAGTTTCCGTTGTTTGATGATATCTCATTGATTGTAAACGCAATAAAAGTGTGTCCTTCGCGAAAATGTCATTTGTGGTAAACCGAACAAATATCAAAGGCCAGCTACAGTCATAACATTCATCGGCTGAGATAATTGATGATCGATGGGCATTTGTGCCGTGTCTGCTATATTAGATGACACCGCATTATATTGTCCGGCTAAACCGTGATAATGGACTCATGAATAAGTTCGTCATAGACATAGATCACATAATCTGTTTATGTCATTAATAAACAAAGAGAAATGTAGGCATGTCGTCCTGTTAATTAATAAAAATCAATGACTATATAAACCGTTCCGTGACTCGACAGGATTTCAGGGGGTAAACCCTAAATCATGATGACGCATGACGATTCTGGGTGTGCGATAAAATGCAGCGTCACGGTGAAAAGTGATTATTTCTGCCCTCTTGTGTGTGGCTTTTATACGTCACTGAGGGTGTCGGCCTGAAGTAGTCTGTCAGATATTTAAAGGCTTGTCAAGTCACAGCGCCTGGGAGATCAGGGATGACAGAGTGTGGAGGTTTTAGCTGGTCCTTAAACCCGACGTTCAGTTCCACTGACTTCCAATTACTTAACGAGTCAGCAGAGGTTTGAGAGACTCACTTCACATGTGCACTGTAAGTGCCGACAATAAGATGCGGGTTTCAACAAGGCTTTGGCAACCATTTACAAATTAAGGAGATCCCAGTTGAACTTGTAGCCAAAACGTGCTTTCGCTTTCCTCTTCTCCCTTCCCCAGTTCAACCATCCCTTCCTCCCTCGATTCCATTCCGGAAATCATTTTATCTCTCCTCTCCTCCTCAGCTCGACCATGCCTTCTTCTCTCCTTTCCATTCCGGATATCCCTTTTTCTCTTAATTTGCTTCGCTCCTCCTCAGCTCAAGCCACACCTTTCTCTCTTTCCTTCTCTCCTTTCCATTCCGGAAATCTTTTCTCTCCTCCCCGGCTCTGGCATGTGTTTTCCTCTATTTGCTTCTCTCCTCTCTCCTATTCCTTTTTCACCCTTTCTCTCTCCTCTTCCGTTTTCATCTCTCCTCTCCTTTATTTCAGCCACTAATTTTCTCCCTCTCCTCCCTGTCAGCCATCCCCCTTCAGAGCGCCATTAACTGTGGACACCTCTGCAGCACGCTCTCTGTTTGGAACTGCGTAGCCCGGTAACCGACAAGAGCATTGATTAGCAGTTTGTCAGAGCAGCGGGAAAAGTGAAAACTAGCTAAGATAGATGACTGTTTACAGCTATTCTCAGACGGGCAGGAGCACCAGACGCTCCCTGGTGAATACAGAACATGGACTTGCACTGTACCTCTACAATGCCGGTCAGAACTCTATCACAGAATCCAGAAGTATCAAGCATCAAACAACCAGCGGACATCAGCAGACATCAACGGATACAAACAAATACAAACACCTTCAAATTTATCACGAACCTAAGAGCCACGATGATACGTTTCTGATCATCCTTCTATTAACTCGTTGTCATGTTGAATAAGGTTTACTCATACCTAGAATGAAACGTCTTTTGTTCTATTTTCCTTAAATAAGCAGACAAGCTAAGGCGATGATATATGAGGGTTTCGTGCCAGCTTCCTGTTTAAAAATCCGCCTCGCTGATGAATCGAGTCTAGACGCTGCAGAAATGTTGAGAGATTCCAACAACAGCTTGTAAATCTTGAGAAGTATCTGACCGCTGGGGAGCTTTGTTTATAGGACGAGTGCCGCACTTGATCGATTTCTGCCAGTGGCCATTTATCAGGGGCGGCCTTTCGGTGGTCACAGAGGAGGTAATCTCGGCAAGTGATTCCAGGAAGTGATACTTCTGGTGAGTCGTGTGTTCTGGAAGGTAACACTTGGATTTACACTTCAGTACCTACTTTAGTATCTGACTTGTTTTGAACAATGTGCGGGTATATGACCTCTTACCTACATGTACTTGTCTGAATGTCCATCCGTGCAACTCTGTTGGTTAAAACGTTGGCATCGATATAACGCGGATTTGGCAAGGCTGCGGAATGTAATGATTGTTTGGATATTCGTTAAGATATCATTACATCTCGCTATCACACAGTTGTCTGTGTCCAGCTAACCGAATTATAACGAGTATATACAGATCATCGATAGGCGAGGATATGGATTCCCCAGCTGGGGATATGCAAATCAGAGGCATTAAGGGGGACCTTCCGTGTACATTTCATCTGCTGAGACAATGGCTTGATTAGAGTTTCCGACATCACAATAGAAGTTGTAGAGCAGCCTAGTTTCCTGTACTCAGTATATTTGTCTGGTCATGTTTGTCGGCAGAGGCCCGGAAAGTCTGTCCGACTGGATTTGCCCATCGGTCCCCCTGGGATTCGTTTCTCCATGACAGTGCATCCTAAATTCAAAGCTTTATTGCGGTAACAAACATCGTTTTTGAGCAAGCCCCTGGCATCATTTGAACAATTGGAGTCACCAATAAACCAAGTTATATTTGTATATGCACATCAGGTAGCTGGGGGAATACCTTATATATATATATATATGTTGTACAAACAGATTTATTGTCCATGTATGCCAAGTGTTCTCGCTGCAAAGCAATGGAGACACAGTTATATGGGTGTGTTGTCTGTCAGGAACTCCAGGGAAGCTGGTTTGTAGACAAAGCCAGGGCACATTCTCTTATTCAGCTGCTGTTGGCAGTTATTCATCGCAATTTAACAGGGAAACTCAGAAAGAACAGCATATAATTCATATATTCAATACTGAACTCAGTTTTCTGTATTCTGTTTAAATAGAGGCAGGTGCGCTTGAATCATAGTCTAAAACGCAGAGGTAATATCATTAGACAAAGATAATCATCACCATATAACATCACTTTACAATGATCGATATAGGGATAGAAATGTTTTCTGTACCGGGGGATCAAATCAACTTTGTTAACTGTAATTAAAGAAAGCGTTAATTCATTTAGCAACCTTATAGCTGTAATAGCAATGGCTGATGATCTATATAACGCATGTGACACATGTAGGTATATGGACAACCCATTTACGCGCGTTATAGAGAAGAACAGATATAAGCCTAGGGGGTCTCGGTAGACCCGCGTTATATCCAGTTTCATGTGGCAGTGAATCATGTTAGGAAGATAGTCTCCTGTTTTATGTTAGAGCAGGTGACCTGCGGAGTTGAGATAATCCAGCCCTGTATCTGGGATAAAAAGATCATTGATACATCCCCTAGTGACGTTTAAGTAAATCATCCCAGAGGCCAGAAAGTCATCATCGACTGGACTAAACCGAGACCATTATATTAACTACGGCAAGTACTCGTCCAGCGAAACAATCACAATATCGCTTTGGGAGCGATTGTCGGGTAACAAGATCAGCGGTGGTTATCAATATAATAATAATGAAGTCATCCTGGTCCGCACAGACGGCCACTATTATATTATATTATAGATTGGTGGAATGCGATCTAGTATGGGGTTCTTTTGTTATATAAATATTCATTTGCTAACCCAGGACGAAGTATGAGTTAATCAGTCACAATAAATAAATCAGTCACATTAGCCTCGATTTCGACCACAAATCCCATTAATGGACAACACTGATTTGTTGCGAATCAATCCTGATTATGAACGTTCTGTAAGAGGGTGTTTGATATTGATAACACCTCTAATTTGCGCTCAGTTCCGGGTGTTTACGCTGGAGTTTAAAACAGTAAGCTGCTGATACCCAGGTGTTTATACGTTTGTGTCTGAGCAGTGACTGAGCTATTTGTTCACCGACTGGATTTATAAACAGACAATCTGCCGGGAAATGCTAGGAATAGCAGACTGATACAATGTTACCGGGAGATGTAAAGTCACTGTACAGAGGAGCTTGTAGCCAGGGCAACTGGTTCCCTAGAAATGCAAACATCCCCATCATGATGATGATTACATCTCGCGAACCGTAAAGACAGCGAATCAGGTCATGAATGCTCCAGATAAATGTATGATATGATGAAGACGCATTAAACTGTCTCAATATTCCACAATAAAGAAAATGTATGTACGGTAATAGCAGAACCTCTATTCATCACCATTTTAGAATAAAAACTACGGCATAGAACAATGATAACCCATGTAAAACAGATCAGTGATAGGCTATACGGTAATCTAATAGTGTTTATACAGCCACATATGCCTGGTGGTCTGTTACAGGGGGACTGAAATAGCGCAACCCTAGCTCAGTCTTATAACACTCACAGTGGCTTTATAGCGCGCGTACCTTAATACAACTGAGTAAAGCTGATATTAACAAGCATATTAATAAGTTGTATTTGTAGATGTAAACTAATGGTGAAGTACCCCTACATATAAACACACGTGTAATTGGCTACATACGTGTACAGACAAGTACATGTACATGTATCACAGTTATATTATTGTGGTCCACCCCATACGACGACATTGATCTAAACAATGATATCAAAGCGTTATTTCCTACCTCTATATAAGCCAAGCGATCTTCACTATAGTGCACGAGAATATCTGTCGCACAGCCGGTTGTCGCTGCTAAAGATTCCACGATGTTGTAAGCATGCTTATGCTGAGACGTCATTGTACGTGTATTCATATCCTCCCGCAAATACGATGTATACGCTGGGTGATATACACCTTAAACTGTATAATGAAAAATTATCCAGCCTTTTGTTTGTTCCTAATCCAATAGATCCAATAATTAATGAAGTCCTGCATGCGTAGTTAATACTTTTTGATCCTTACTCACTTTTCTGCTTCTATCCAATATCAAAGCACAATCTCACACGTACAAGCTAGTCCGCCACTACCGATAATCCTATCAATTAATAGCGACTTCCCACCTTAATAGGCTCCAACTTTCACGTTTATAATTGACTTGAATAATTAACACTGTGCTCATGAGTATTAAACCGAAACATACGTGTGGTCAGTTATCTCCGCACTGATCTTCGCACAAGTTTTTACTGACGAGTCATGTACCGATGGCGTATGCGTGAATCAGCTGTTATTCTAAACAGGCCCTGTGATTTACTAGAAACCGCAACTCATGCAAGAAAAGTCCACACAGATACACACACACGACCGTGCTTTATCAATAGGTATGGCATAGGTGCATGAATTCAGAAAGAAAGCCTGGCTATAAAGGGTTATGTAAAGTTCACAGTCACACAGACTGGTTCTCATGCCGTGTTTACATGAATGTTTAACAGTGCACGGCTCCAGGAAACAGTCTAACCCACTATAAGTGTGGATCAAAGATTAGGCCTTTAAATATTTACATACCACTGAAACACGGCCGACTTTTCCATATATCAGGACCGCGGGCCCGTAAACTGGGCGACAATCAAAGGGCTGCTGATGGCTTACAGGGAGGGGGAGGGGGTGGAGGGACAGTCGCTGAGGATGTCAGGGCCTTTAAGTATACTTGAAGGTGCAGCTTCTGTTACTGATGGCTCACAGGGAAGAGGAGACAGTTACCACGGAGGCTCGGACCTTTAGGTACAGCTGCAACAATTCACTGTCGCCTCTACTCAGATATCTTACACCGTTTATGAAAAGTGCACATCTTAAGCGTCAGCAAGCACATACTCTGATCAGCGCCGGCTGAAACTTGTATATGTTTACCGTAACGTGAGGAGGTAAGAACGATTTCCACTCAGATTGTTAATAAATAGATTCATAAATAGCACGATCAGTATATATGGAGTCGATCACAATTTAACACAGACACAAATTAAACCACCAATATAAAAATTATACATTCATGATCTGTGCATGCCTATATGATATTAATAACGGAGGTATAGAAGCGCAGGTATAGATATATGATGAATGATTAATTATGCTTACCTGTAGAATCCTGAAAGGACTGTCCACGACAGAGCAGTAGTCGCCCACTGTGACCACGTTAGCCAAGGCGCGCATGTTCACGTCCTCCTCCTCCTCGTGTCCGGGACAGATTTCCTTCTCTCCCTCTATCCTCACTCCCTCGAGCGTCACTCCCTCGAGCGTCAGTCCCTGCTCCCGCTCTCCGGGCGCCCGCAGCGGCTGAGCCTCCCCGCTCCCCCGCCGCCCCGAGCTCTCTCCGACGCCGGTCCTGCCGCGCCCCGGCCTGCTCCGGTCTCTCCTCCAGGCCACGGCTTCCTTCAGCCGGTCAAACCCACCGCTCATCCCCCCACAATGCCGGGTAACACTTACACCAGGAGAGAGGGTTATAAACCACGTTACCTCCTCGCCAGCAGAGAGGCAATCTCGTTGGTTATCACCCCCAAAGGGAGCGTTGCCGGTTTCAATGTTGATTATTCAGAGCAGAGGGGATGATGCTTCGTTTACAGGTGGCTGCTGTTACAACACAATCCTGCTCTTGGTGAGTGGTTGTACTTGCTGGGGATTCCTGCCCTTCAGTGGCTTTATTAGCAGTTGGTTTCTGGCTGCGGTTTATTGCTGGTCCTAGGAGACAAATTAACAACCCGACATTAAATGGTTTTACGGCCGCAGTTCCATTATCTCCATGATTCCGCGTTCTCTGACAAGCTTTCATCTGTAGAATTATATCGATTGGTTAATAGTGGGAGAGGGTATTTAAGCTACTTTTTATACGCACGGTAATAGAATGTAAATAATACATCAAATCGTAACTGCGCACTTGATAACACATCTCATAGAAATAGCATTCTGTTTTTGATGAAATAATATATCTTATTTTATTTCAATCGCAAATAGATTGTTAAAAATACATGTATCGACTTTCATAATTATCCTTATTTGAATGGCTTAAATTTGTTATAGGATGTAGTACTAGATGCCCTAACGCATTAAAGCAACCAAAATCAATCATGGCATGTACTTCTGATCGATTTTTTAATCATCCGGACAAATGAGGTTATGTAAACTAATTTAAGAGAACATATATGTAGGTCGCGACAAATAATCTTACCATTGACAAAGGCAGTCCCTGCAGGTAGTTGTCGTAATAATGTAATCATATCCATTAATCAATTAAACAAAATCCGGCCATTCATACCTGTACCAGACATCATGCGTAACGGGTCGGATATAACCTTACCTTAAGCTGCCTCACAGTTCTCAAACAGCTCCCTAATACTGATTACCATCAGGTAGAGCAAGCTACAGTTTAAATATATTATAACACAAACACTAAACCTTGATTTAACGTGCTTCGCTGATGATAAGGGAATTTGGATTTAACGGTCGGACATCCGTTTTTTGTGGAAAAATCCCATTTATCCCAGGTTTAAAAGGGGCCTTCTTAAACTCATGAGGCGAGGACCCCGATATAACGTGAGTCCGATTTTAACGCGGACCGTTTTCCTGTTATAGCGTGGTCTCACTGTAGTAAGCTAAATCAGATAAGCCAGTCTGGAGTGTACGCGGATATATTTCATATCATGCGCAGTGGTTGTTTGAGACAATTAAAGTGCCGTATTTCCGATAGTATTGATTGATTGAGTATCGATATAAAACAACTCAGACCCGGTGTCTTACAAAATATAAACCCCTTGAACATGTACAGTCATCCCTCACTAGGTCAAGTATTATATTAGAGATAAGTCTTCAACTCATGGTCTATTTCCTCCCGATCAATGCATGAGACCAGGGAGAGATGCAATTTGAATTAATCTGAAACATTTCAAATCGAAGCACGGAAAGGATTGTGCTTCAATCCCGTGAATATTATACTGGACGGTTTTCCTGTCAATTATATCGATCACTATATCATAGTTTAACGGAACAGATATAAGACCTGCCATCGGATCGTAGGATGATAGGACAGACATAAGCCATACCAACTTGAGATTAATTAGAGGTAGTTTTGATTCATGTTAGATGCTGCTGCATTCAAACCTTGAGTTAGATTATTAATGAAACTGAGTTGAGTGATATAATCCACGTGTCTGCTCAACTCAGCATGACTAGCAGTAAAACACGAACTCCTCCGGACAATCTTATCCCAGGCAGCCGGTATTTGCACAGGTATCAAAGCTGCACAGCCCAACTCTTCTCAGCGTAATAACTCTCTGGCTTTGAGATAACCGTCTAGGGTCTAAGATTTCCCTTAAAGATAAGCGGTAACACAGGGAACCCGGGTTGCTTTGAGTCACATTTCCTTATACGTCAGCCGTACCGGGGGTCGCTATGAGAGGACCCCTCCCTTATCTTACCCTCTCCACGCTAGCAGCACCACCGGGATTTACGACATTTATATCCCCCTGCCCCGAGATGCGAGTTCATTAATTGTGTTCGACCTCTGACCCCGCGATTCCCAGGACAGAAGATGAAGTCCGGCTACTCGTACTTCACAAATCGTTTACCGCGAAACAAAGCTTGAACACCGTTGTCGGCTCTTCTCGATGTCATGCACTGTGGAGACAACGAGCTTCCGTGATCTAGTAATGCAAGGTAGTCATCCATGGAGGTAAGGATGGGGGTCATACAAGTCACCGTCATTACTGACCTCTGCACTACAGAGGAGCCCTCCGAATTAACCGCGCGCTCAATCAATTCACAAGAGACTCATCAAACTTATGAAACAGCAGCTATTCCAGCACTCACGCGCGCATCCCGGAAATTAGTGATTTAATTAATTACTAATTGAGAGGCGGCGGTGACCCCCACGCGCGGTGCCTCTCGGGAAGGCCGCGTCACGCACGGACGCTACCTGCCCACACCTCTGATGAGATCACCTTAAGGGAGGAGGTGTTTTTCCCCGACCTGCGCCTCTGGTGAGCTATAAGTCCGGCCTCCATCCCATCGTTTATAATTAATAACATCATAATTCCAAGATGTCAGGTGTATGTGACAGACTAACAGCTCAGCATTGATAACCCCTGGATTTCCACCTCACATTGTCCCTTTAGGTCCGACTATCCCTACCGCTTATGATTAATAATATCATAATTTCGAGGTCTATCAACTATGGTGGTCTTTTTTGTTTCTACTGCACATCATACTCTCTATGTAGTGATTCTGACACGGCAGCAGCTTCCTACGTGTACCTATTCAACGTTGTTCAGTAGAATATATTAAGTAATACGAGTTACCTGACGTGAGACAGGAGTTACACTGATGACGATATTCCCCACACAGAACTCCGCGATGTTTCAGGGATCCTTATTTTGTACAGAATGCCTTATATACAGTGTGCGCGGAGAGAAATCCGTGTTATTTTTGTGGCGGATGTCGTGTGATTGTTCAGTTTTTATCACATGAGCGTGTGAATCTGACGCGCTCCACTACACACTGACTTACATCTGCCGACTTACATCTGTGTAAGAAACACGTTCACACACTCTCTAATCTGACACAATACAGGAAATATATCGCATGTCCAAATCATGCAGAACCTCTAATTCTAGCCATAAATGCTCTATTATGATAAAACTCGCATCTAAATTTTGATATTTAAAATGACTGTATTTTTGTGGCCGAAACTAGCTTCTAATTCCACAACACCAGCTTGAATTAATCATAACCACATTATAGTAAAGAACCTAAATTATCCAGTGTCATTGACAAATTGTACATGGAATAGCACCATATCTTATAGTTGGGAAAGTTCTGTATTTAGCTCCTTACACAAACTTTATCTAACACAGATTGGATTTATAAACACAGACATAATTGTTGGTT
>JAXGGS010018562.1:0-19580 GCA_035585475.1 Armandia brevis | reverse complement strand
CGTGCAGGTCATATATACTGGGCCGGCTCTGTATATGCAGCTAGACGTGCAGGTCATATATACTGGGCCGGCTCTGTATATGCAGCTAGACGTGCAGGTCATATATACTGGGCCGGCTCTGTTTAGGCAGCTAGATGTGCAGGTCATATATACTGGGGCGGCTCTGTATATGCAGCTAGACGTGCAGGTCATATATACTGGGCCCCGTCTGTATAGGCAGCTAGATGTGCAGGTCATATATACTGGGCCGGCTCTGTATAGGTGGCTAGATGTGCAGGTCATATATACTGGGCCGACAATCACATTTGCATCTGAGACAAATTAGGGAAAGTGGCCATGTGCATGTATAGTCACAACAGGGAGGCTGGCTCAGTGAGGAATTTATGGGACGAGGACACGGTTAAGCTCCGCGACATGGCGCTTTCCTATCCTCAAACCGCATCTCATTGCCGCGGTTAACGGCGCATCTCGAAATTCGCCCTCTAAACAACTAGAGGCGAGCGAGGTTTTCAAGCACAAGGCTTGATACTCTCAGCTGGACTCCTCTGTTACCCACGCTCCGTCACCAGCCATAAAAACCAGCTCGACATTTTCATGCTGCTTGCTTTACTCATCTGAATTTGAGTTGAGTAACTCTCAGGTCTGCATGCGTGGAAATTACCCAGGCAAAAGCCGCAACAACCCAGCACAAATGAAGTGAATTCCTAATCGGTGAAACATCTCTGTAGCCGCCGCAAATATTCCTATCATTTACTAATAAAAAAGATGGGAACATTACCCCTGACATGTTTGCACTTGCGAAAACCGCTCGCCAATCTTTAGAATACGATGTATTTCGACATATGGGAACAAAAAGTAAGGGCTGGAGAGGGGGCACCCTATCACCCCGCTATTCTCCCGTCAGAACCCCTGCCGGCAAAGGGAAGAGCTCGAGTGTAGACCCCCAGCTACACGACACACACAGGGGGTGCTTTATTAAAACACAACCAATAATAGCTCTGGCCTTTAATATGTCGGCAATTGTATGTATGTATAAGAAGTAGACAGCAATCATAGAAATAACACCGCATACTCTCTGTGTATGTTTATGGCTTCTCTGGGATTGCCGCATCCACATTATGTATTATTCAAGGTGACGGGAGGCGGGTTGGTGGAGCCCAGGAACCGAGCCTGGATACAGAGGACCAGCAGTGCACACAGTTACATATCCATGTATAGACAGACTGTGCACGGTCCTGTGTGAACATGTGCAGTCTCCTCCTTCTAGGCATACACAATTTAGCTGAATATTATAACTTTATTCATTCTGCATAGCATAATATCTACAGTATGTATGAGCCTAAATTCTGATCTGAGCCAACCAGTGAAGTGCACCTTGTCTTAAACACCTACCCCATCAAAGCAGATGACATGGACAGAGGTATAGAGTATACTAACACATACCCAAAACCGGCTTGTCTTGTATATGGCTCGTCCTACACAGCAGCACAAGGTGACGGGAGGTGGGTTGGTGGCCACAGCCCGGAGACCGAGGACCAGCAGCGCACACAGTTACATATCTGTGTTTTAACCGTGTACAATCCTGAACCTCTTCTTCTTGAGCATATAGATATTTTAACGTTATTCATTTATTATAGCAGAATGGTTAGAGCATGTATTAGTCACAATTCTTATCTGATCCAATGTGGCTCATCTTGTACATGTAGACAGCAGACACGGGTATTAAGTTAACTAAGCCAGCAGGCCGCGGTCACCTCTCCACCACCAGGGATGGGCTGGAGACCGACACGGCTCAGGGGTGCGGGACCGACCCACGTAAAAAACGTGTATAAAACCCTGACTAAGTGAGTATGATGGATATATACGAGAGGATGCCGGGAGATGCCAATGGGTTTAACCGAGCGCATACATGAATACGCAATGTTCTAATCAGTTTGAAGAGGGCGCTTCGTCATAAACGTGGATTTCCTGAGAAACGATAGTAGGAAATTAGATGTCACTCAATACTCGATGTTAAAACCATCTGCATCTAGCCCCAGGTTTTTACATGTCCCCGAAATCATAAAGATATCTCAGATGTGACCCAGCAAGACCATAAATATCAACATATAATGTATATATGTATATGTATATGCATTTATACAATGATATATATATATTATGTACCTACAAATAAAGATATTTGTTCTTACAACTAAGTTTATTCAGCAAACCGACTCTGTGGAAGCAGCAGATTTAAAGGATTTATTGTCCGATATGAATTCACGGACCCCAGGCAGCCCGATTGCAGCTACGCAGTTTTAATATCCACTCTTGGAATCTGGGCAGATTGTTTGTCTATATATCGTGCCTCGGCCAGTAAAGCGAGCCAGGGTCAAACGCTATATTCACAATAATTCAACAGTTTCGGTCTAAAATGAGCTTTACTGTGGTTAAGCAACATATCTGAAGCAAAACCCAATCGGTGAATTGTACCGCTGTGATTTCATTGGCAGAAAAGCGGCACGAGGCTGTGGATTCGGAGGAGTTAATCAGGTTAGGTTGAGGGGCGGGTGACGGGGAAGCGATGTGAAGACGTGAGCTGGGCCCTCTGACTGACACTCGTCATCGAGTCTTGAGCTCCCAGTCAGATCCCCTGAGCTTCTGATTCTTCACCCGCCGTGACAAGCTTCGTCCGCGATCTACACCAGATACGTCACCGTGACAACGAGCTCAGGTCCCCCTGTCAACTACTGTCCCGCCTTTCATCTACTAACCTGTCTCTAATCAATTTTAAGTCGGGTCAAATCTATCACCATTTGTCCCATCTTTGGTCTTTTACGCCATCTCTAATCTAGTCAGGTCAAATATCTAACTCGCTATCGCCCCTCAAATGCAAGTCTTGCTACTTGTACGGCGCCTTTCATATACATCTACTCCTTTCCCCCACATTTCTACCTAAACAACAAAACGTGTTTCCCACATCTACCTACCTACAACAGACCCAGTCCAATCCCCTCCTTATTACACCACCGTTCTCTTGTATTCTCCTATCCTACTCACCAACTGCTCATATCTGCTCAGTCTCTCCTCTCCTGTCAGTACCAGTACTGATCGATACGACCCAGTGCCTTATGGTGTCTCCCACCAGCCAGATGTATTTTAATATAAACCCAGCCTGACCTCTGTACCGACTTGAACCGTGTAACTACAATAGATCACCTGTACATCATATCTGGCTAACAAAGCCATAATATTCATATAAAATATTTATCCGGCAATAAATGTGATTCATGATATTCTTTGTGGGCTAAATTCTCCAAATCTTGGTATCATTTGATGTAATTTTAATACTGTAGAGAACATGTTCTTTGGAGATAAATCTATCAAGCTGACCTAAATAATGTTGTCTGCCTTTGGTAACCATAAAAATTACTTCAGGGTTTAGCTAGAGAGTACTTTCAACCGCAATCTAAATCTCTGAGTTCTCACACAACAACGAAGGAGCAGTTCTTTTGTCACTTTGTTGAGCAATAATGACATGATCAATCGACAAATCATTCCCTCATCGCAAATCGAATTTACCCACAGAGAGTTATTGTTGTTAAACTCGTTTTGTTTCGGGTTAATGCTCACGATATTGATCACTTTTCGCATAGAGGCGTGAAACAGGCCACAGAGCTACCATTCTCATTTGTCAAATTTAAGCTGGTTACAACTGAACAGATGCCCAACCAGGTCGGTGGAAATATGATAATCAATTTGAATCAGCCGGCGAATTTACATAACCAAGCGCTTAATCATTAAATACAAGTGTCATTTTCAATATGGCTTAACACTTGAACATGAATACATTACTCGCTCGTTGTATAACTATATTTGATACAGAATATCAAGTTGGTTTAATACTGGAGTATTCTGTATACTCGGTGACTGGGGAACTTCTGCTTTCAGAAATAAAGAGGAGAGGCGGGAACTGTTCCGCAAAATGTCGGCAATTACCTTTACCTCATCACCAGTAAACGTGTCTTACCCAATTTCCAGCGACACAGTGGTGAAACTAGTTGGCACCAAAACCCTGGTCCTGGACGGGGCAACACGGCGCGGAATCACAAATAATGGCCCGCGAACCAGAGGCAGCAATTAGAAAACTTCACAAATCCCGACCCTGGTGGCGAAACGGGCAGCAGCTGTGAGGGAACAACCGGACACAGAGAATATACAGAGTTAGCTCGGTTACATCTCCATATGTAAGAATTCCTGTGACCGCGAGTTTGTTAGATCAGAAGAAACAGAAGCACAAGACATAACGTGCAGCCAAGTAGAGCTCACCGGAGCGATGTGAATTTGTCAATTGGTTTCTCTTACAGCTAATATCACGTGACTCCAGATGCTAAGATGATAGCGATTTATCGGTCAGCACAAGTTTCAGCTTATTACACACGAAACATTTGTAATGTGACCTCTTTGCCATACCTGGCGTTGTTAAATAAATTGCATATAGCAACACTTGAAACCCTAGGATTTGTATGAGCAGAGATGAAGCATCGAATAGCGTGAATACAAGTTTATAAACGTAGCCTCACAAATCGTGACAACCGTCGAATTTAATTGAAAATAAGTACCAGGTGTTTATAGATGTGAGACAATGCATGGCCTTAGCTCGTGAAAGGTTAAAAGGATGAATACGTAAATACAAGCCTATATAAAATGTGCTCTCCCTGGCAAGAGGATTAATAAGGCTGAATAACTGAATAACGGAAAATGACTACGTGGCCCGCAGCGAAGGGGGATCAGCAATATTAACATGTACGAGCTCCTCTAATGAATTTTAGACAAACAAACTCATTCCTCCGTTCGACATTGGCCAGTGCAAGTCTTGCAGGACTGGTGTTGTGTGGGTCCTCTTGTTAGCCCACGCAGTCAGTCTAGCAGCAGTGTTCTGCAATCTCTGAAGACATTCAATTGCTAACTGATTGGCATAATCCAATCTGGATATAAGAGGAGAGAGAACAATAGTTTTTCAGATATCACCTCTCAGACTATGACAGCGCTGGTATACACTATGGTCCGAGGAGCAGAAGGAGGATGAGGAGGAGGAGGAGGAGTAGGAGAGATGGAGAAGTAGGAGAGATGGAGGAGGAGGAGAGATGGAGAGATCACCGAGACCACTCACCTTTCTCAGCAGACCGCCGATTTACAGCACTAAGACCACATCACTAGTGACACGGCCGAGGGGGAAACTACTGCGTTTCTGTTTAAGTGAATCCAAATGCTCTACATTTATAATCCAAAAGTAGGTCAGCGTTGACAGGATTATTATGAGTAAATTATAGACATAACACAGCACTTGCCTCGATTGAAATGGCCAAGGACACATTGCTGTATGATTGCAATTTCGACAAATCAAACATGCAGCTCTAAAGTTATCATGTCATTGTATGCTTTATGATGTGACACATAAAAATGTTTTGACAATGACATACTTTTTACCCGATTGGATAAAGGAATACAAGTACATTAAAATGCAGACACTGCTAATGTAGTTTATTTCAAAAATTGAATTGCACCAGAATTATCAGTGCCATTGAGTGTTTTCAACTTTTATGAGTCAAACTAAGACAACACTACCAGTGACACGTCCGAGGGGAATCTGCCACGTTTCTGCTCAAGTGAATCAAAATGCGCTACATTAATAATCCAAAACTGGGTCAGCGTTGACAGGATTATGAGTAAAATACAGACACAGCAATTGTCTCGATTGAAAAGGCCATGGCCACATTGTTGTCTTATTCAACCTACATAATTTTGACAAATCAAACATGCAGCCCTAAAAGTATCATTTCGTTGTCTGCTGTATAATGTGCTAGTACTAGCTACCCCGAAATCATGATGAAGAATTTTATCCTTTGTTACAACCAAACTTGATTGTTATAAACCTTACACGTGCCATGTATAATGCACCTGACAGTGGTAATAAACTGCAGATGACTCGTGGACATCTAACTCTACATCTCCACGTCCTAAATGGCCACCTCAATCTAATAACACGTGACCTCAGTTACCGTTTGTCCTCGGCGCTTGCTACCAGCGAACTTTAAGCCATGTAACAACGAGAACTTGTGAACCCTGGGATGTAAAAACGAGAACCAGTGAACCCTATAATTGCTATTGTTATGAACCTTACACATGCCATGTATAATGCAAAATGAAGATGACTGATAAACATCTAATACATTTTGATCGTAATTTCCCTCCCTAAATGGCCGCCTCAATCGCATAACAAATGACCTCCGATGACCCCTGTCATGCTTGCCGCTCACAAAACGAGGCCATGTTACAACAATAACTTGCGAACCCTGCCTTGCTCACTGCTCACTTAGTTTCCACCTGTCCGCCGGCCGACATGTCCGCTTGTTTATCCAGTGCTCGATCAAAGCAAACAGACGCGCGTTTCTTTTAATGTCTCGCGCAAATCCGAGCACTTAGCTGATCCCGCCAAACAGTCGGAGCCATCCGCCGAGTTCGTGGTAAATGTGACCTTTATCACCATTTGTAAATAAACTAATGGCAGAATAGCGCGAAACCTCAGTCAGTCATAGTTAAGGTGATACCGAGTGATGGCGAGAAAACACGGAGAGCCTGAGTGAATTCATCCTGACTCAAATTCTTCATCCTCGTTTGCTGAGGTGAGCGGCGGAGACTGCATCAGGCCGAGGAGATGAGAGGCGGATGACACAATCTCCACGATATCATTAATAATTGAAAGCTCCTCGTGAATAGAAGTTTGGGGAGACATTGAGATGATGTAAAACTTGAGCGATGAGAATTAGCAGGAACGGGTTTAGCTGCCAACTCTCGCCCGACACGAGAGTGACCTAATTTGTAAAACAGATTTCTGCGGTGTTTACATGCTAACGTGTGAAATCTGATGCATATTTAAAATGGCAAACAGGGAAATCATTGCGGTGCACGGTTCGAGTAATCCATATCGAGGGGATATGCAGACATCCTGTCTGGCTGACGTGGAGGTTCCCCGGTGTATCGATTTGAGACGGACATGATACTTCCCAGACCAACAACACCTTCGTCCGGTACTTCCGAGGTGCATATCATTGTCATAGAAACAAACAGATCACTGGAAATATATCCATATCACATTAAATCACCCACTTCTGTAAAAACATGGCGGTGAGAAGGCACCGTCTGCTTCAAATCACAGTCTGTGTGAAAATTCCACCATTTTTTAATATTTACAAAACGTGCTCCATCAACAGCCCTTCCGTTTTATACACTGTTACATCACTGGTCATTGGTTACGTTGAAAAGGGGCTAGATCGAAGGTAAAGTCGTGCACTTCGTGGCCAGTAGCAAGGTCTGTGTCCCTCACCACAAGTCGCTGTCCGTGACTCCCTCCGACACAGTTAGCAGCCACTTCCCCTGGGGGCTCAAACAACTCGAGTCGCGAGGAGCCACAGTTTTCTGCAAACAATAAACACTTGATTCCAGAATCCACCTCCCTCAAAGCTCAGAATATTATTCTTCTCTCAAACAACCAGCGAGACTCATTCTACATTTTACGTGAAATTATATGAATCGCGAAATTTTTTGAAAGACCTCAAAGAAAATACAAACAAAGAGAAAAGGAAGAACTATCCGAAGATGGTAGCATGAATAGAGAAATACAGATGGCTGGGGATGATGGCGGCTTTTGTCTGGGAGAGGTTTGGGAGAGGATGGCCCGCAGGTGACGCTCTCAGATATAGAAGGGCAGGGAGCAGAGGGAGGGATGAAGAACACCGTGATAAAGGCTGATAGATGACTCGAGCTGGGGGCGAGAGAGAGAGAGAGAGAGGGCCGGGGTTCAGGGCTGCCAGGCGCCCAGGGTGACACATGCCACACCCAAGGACACGCCCCTAGACAGAGGTGACAAATATGTCTCCTAATTTTCACGAGCACTTCCGGTTCACAAAACTTTTTTTACAGCTCGGAGAGTTTTCCTTTTGAGTTTTCGAAAACAAAGCTCAGATTATTCTATAATACGTGATAAAAGATTAGCTGTTCCACGGTTACTGTATCTTACTAGATATTATCTGACCGCATGTGAGTTTGACAACATCTCCGTGAGATGTTCTAGAAATGAATCTGTATTTTATGGTGAAATAAAAATCCGACACACCAGGGTAGTTTGTGTAAAGCACGAGCTGAGAGTTTTTAATTTCATGGTGATCGCCTTGAGACAAAGGAAAGAGATAAAACAAAACTAGCTCTGACCTGGAAAGTCGAGATGCTCCTATGCCGGAAATAAAAACATTTCCTCGAACATGCACGGGAAGGTGAAATTGGTCTGATAGAACGGAAGCTAACATAGCGTGACGTCATGTCAGTACGGAATATGATATGCGCGGCACAAGCTTCACAGGGAAACGGTTTTGTGGATGCTATTCAACATTCTTCATCAGTTTGGGCTGGGGAATGTTCGGCGGGAGTAAGGGCCGCCATCATTGTCCGAGACGGATGTGCATGTGTTTTATTAATGCCTGGTGGAGGAGGGGAGAATTTTTTTTTCTTGCCAGTGGAACGTCCGCATCGCAGATTTCATTCATAGGTTGATAACAGGACCCAGCTACCTCCAAATCCAACTAGAGAATCTCTTAACCCGTTAAATTGGCCTCTCATCGGCTGCTTGCCTGCCCACCACCAGCAGAGAGCAACCCCATAGATCTAGCAGCCTCACTCAGCCACTACTGGAGCGCCTTGCTGACACAATCAATTAATTCTGCAGCGACATGCATAGACAGTTTCTAATGACAAATAGCAGGAGTACTGGACGAGCAATGATAGCCAGGTATGTTTAATACTGGCTGCATGAGAGGGGAAAAGAATCATGTCATGGTGTAATTTCTTCTATCATAAACACTTTCGGAATGTCTTTTAGTGAGAGTCACAATGACTGAGGTAACACCATGTGGGCATCAGACTTACATAAGCCGAGAAGGCCTCGTGCATTCGCACTATTTGTGTGGACAGGGGGAGAACCACCTGCCGGTTTACAAATATCCCTCCCTCTTAAACACACCATCAGTGTTTGGGATGGATGCGGTCACAGGAGGAGGGAGTGAGGAGGATGCCGGGCGCGTGCGAGAGAGGGATAATCTCCACGCGCTAATATTTGCTTATCTCTATCATCATCTCTGCGCGGCATGATTCCCAGGGACAAGCGCTTACCTTGCAATGATAACTATAAATATTTGCTGGAATTTCAATACCCCCGGATTTCTCGTACCTTGGGGGGTCTGGGAGGCCGCTACGGTTTTCCTCAGCATAACAACGTGTGAGAAGTTTATTGAACTGTAACGCAGCTCAATAGACTCGTTACTTTACTTTACTCGCTGATCAGCGGCCGAGTCAATTTGAAATATTGATTCCTCGTTTAGACACTTCCGCCTATCATGACACGAACTTGGCCAGGGATGAGGGAGACTAAACGATGGTAAATGTGCGTTATCCGGAGAGCAGATCACACAGCGGCGTCCCCTTTATTCCAGGGATATCAGACCCGGCCGCATCTGTTGCTGACAATGGTACAAATTACCGGGGGCCGCACGGAGCTGCCCGGGATGTAGCACAGAGCGTCAGTCCTTAGGTCCCCGGCCTCCCCCGAAACTCTGCGAGGATTCCGGGATCACAGCATCAGGGAATCCATCTCGGAGCATACTGATGAGTTCAAAACACCACTTCCAAGTTCACATGGTGGTCAGATCAGACCGGGAAGGGGGTAGGCGATCCTGCGGTAAAATCAGGGGGGTAGGGAGATTGAATTTGTGTCCTGGAATGGCCAGGGGACGCTACAGACAGCTGGCTCGACTCGAAACTGCTCAATCATTAACAAGTCGAGATGTATTTCAGAAATGCCCTACCTGGAGAATCGCACAGTTTTCTATCAATCCTCACCTGGCATAACTCTATCGAGAATTACACTGTTTGTAGAAAGTTTTTAGAAGGGAGGCGCTTTCCTGATCGATATACAAGTCTCCCGCTTTATATAACATTTAATCAAATCGGGATTACAGTAACGGCATCAACATTCCCGGGATTCTGATGCTGCTAAAAGTTGAAGAGGTTAAGCTATGAATCTGATGATCCTCCGAGTTTGCCCTGATCATTAACATGCTGCCTCCCATCGAGTGAGATGCCGGAAGAGAGTAAACTTGTAAATATCCGTCCGAATCAGCACGAGCTCAGCAGCAGCAGGTGTTTAATGTGAACGATTAACGTGACTTCTGGCAATGTTTGTTTACTGTAATGGCTCCCATCTGGGAAACCCGCGGGGTCCGTCGGGCGGCAAACCAAACTCCGAGACTCCATCCCGGCAATTGAGTAACGATACAGGTCAAATGCTTGAGATGAACTTTGTGGGAACTTTGCGGAAGTTGATAAAGCCGTCGGGAATGACGGGAATCAATCGATGCTTCCAGATCATGATGCAGCCTCGAGAATAATTGGGCAGCAAACTCATTTCATCAGTTCTTCATTAAACATGTTTCACTAGATATACGTTTTTCATGTGATGTCTCCTGACATACCCGGGTAGTGTCGGTCATTAGCTCGTGCCCCCCGTGGTGGGGAACTTCAGGATGGGGGCCACTCCCGCTGGTAACCAAGAGGCGAGCACATGGCTGAGATAATCCTCTGACCGGGGATTAACTCAGGGTGAGATAAATAAACACGTGGTGATCTGGCCGAGTCAGCCGTGAGTAAGTAACCGTGTTCTGTTTAACCACCTGATTCCGCAGCTTCGTTATCTCCTCTGCCGCATATATAAATCAGCCTCAAATCATAACAAACTGAGGGTTCCGAGGCGTTGTTTGCCAAACAGCAGGATATATCAACTGCTGCTGCGTCTTCTGTCCAGAATTGTTGCGACTTCCGGTCGTCGTTCGTCACGTAAACAACAGGAAACCATTAATTTGCGCGTTCAGAATTATTGTTACTGAGTTAGATGGATAGGATTTGTAGGACTGGTAAAGGTCTCTGAGTCCGTCGTGCTCTCCTTTATAGAGTAATAATTAGCATAACCATCAGGTAGAATCAATGGTGGAGTCACATGCATGTGTAAGACAAATCAGCGGCGAGCAGAAATCGACTCATGACTCTCGCATGGTGCAAGATTTACGGTACTCGTGCTGCCCATAGAGTTGCATGTATAAAACATGGCACACGCACATGGCACACGTTGACGGAATACAAAAATACAGAGGAACATCTCACTCACACAATCGCAAATCGGCCGGCCTGAATATATCACCGGTCTGTCCGCTTCAAATAGCAAGAAAGGAAAACTATTATTATCAATCTTAATCCTATATACGCAGATAAAGGTGCCCATGTCGAGCACAAATTCATCACATAACGTTGCCCTGGCGCAATAAGCAATTTATCTTGCGCTATGCATTTCCGTAGTTACCAGCTCCGGGGACGCTGAGGAATCGCGGTGGTATCTGGGCCCCGAATATACCGCGCTCCGACTGGCCGCGCACAAACTGAACAAATTAGCTTCTTGGTATAACAAAAGTATCACCTAGGAAACCGGAGAGTAAAGTGTGGGAACCTGAGAAGTAAACGTTGATTGTGATGCTGTGTGGTCGGTGTCAGGTTACAGATGGGCCGGGAGGAGGGGGAGATCACGGTAAGCAGGTGAGGTGCCATGTCCGGGCAGCCAGAGGGCGGATCTGGTGGCTGCTGGCGCGGTATCTAAAGTTTCCTCCCTCCCCGGGCCAGCGGCGTGTGGCTGAGGTCAGCAGAGATATCAGAGTACCGTGTGGAGATAACAAACCAGTGTCCACTCAGAAGCTCAGCTGCAGACCTCGCATAAACATCACATACCATCTGGTGCCCAGCTCATGAGAATATCTCTGATAACTGATCAGATTTCCTTTCATTACAGCCTTGTCTTAATCGGTTAAAATTACGCGGCAAATTTGAAAATCAATAGATGTCCTTTTCATCAAAAACACCAAGAAAACAATTTGATATTTGGAACTAAACTACGCCCGTTGTACCTAGACCTGAGAAATACAAATTGTAATCAGATGAGATTCTATATTTTATTCAGGTCAATCACAAGGATAAGTTAGACAATCTGCAGATCCACTGCTCCTGATTATCCTACACACTGTGAGAGGCTCCTGATAAACACGCGGCATCTCCAGCCACGATGTCAGCTTTATCCACTGTAAATACACACAAATGTAGTCATGCTGCAGAATATTTATTCTCACAGCCGCTCCCATGTTCACTCCGGGTGACAGGAGAGAGGAGAGAGAGAATCAGAGAACGTGAGCGGCTTGTCCGCGGTATCCTCGTACATCGCCTGAGCACGTGACATAATACGGCACGTAACCCGTAATTCAACTGTTGCTCAACTCAAATCCGGACTCATGGACAGAATAGAAAAAAAAAACGGGAATAAAAAACCGTCCGAGAAACAATTCAGAGATGTGTCGATGACAGGTAAAAATTGACGTTGTTTGAGCGCCCTCCGGTATCGGTATTTTTGTTTATTTGTTTTATTTGGCTGGAAGGAGACAGATGCGGCCCGATGATGCCGACTGTCATCCGAGCAGCATGAAATACCTCCGCTTGTGTCTGCAAATATTTCATATTCATACGGGGCGAGCTGCGGGCACTTATCTCGTGACAGCTGATGCTGCTGATGCTGCTGTTGCTGACGGGATGACATTTTATAATGACGTCATTTGCCTCTATTAAGCTCCATCCATCAGCAGGGACGACAGCGCGAAACAAATCTGAGTAAACTGACCACAACATCAGTCAGGTAGTTAGGGGTCGGGGTTTGGACCTTCCATGTTGCTTTTGCTGTGAGTTTGAAGTTGAATAAATGATGAGTAGCACTTGTAAATTGTCAAGCAGGAGAGAAGGGGGGCAGCATTCAGGGCGGATGTCTTTTCTTTGTCACTCCATGAGACCAAATCCTCCCGCCTCTCTCTTACCAAGACTAGACCTCGGTTAGTCACCTGTCCCACTTTCACCTCAGGAAATCAATGGCAGCGTCCTTAAAAATCTAATTGCGCGACTTCTCCTAGGCATGCGCGAAAGATCATAGAGTAAACACCAGGACCACGAACAAAGTTGATGCTTGCACCAAATATTGATGAAGAATAAAAATATAAATTGTGAAAGGCCAGTTAATCTTAGAGAGCTCTATCAATTCAATGTCGGAAGTCATCTTATAATAAAAGATATATTCTATGGTTCATTATTGAACTATTCGGCTATTATACGTCTTTATGATTTAAGGGTTGATAAACCGATCAACTGTCATAATTCTACACATGCACACAATATTTATAATCAATTACTATTAGCTATAGGTCATCTGCACATTCCACAATACCGCCAGCATTCATGTTTACTTGTGTAACATCCCGCTCATGGTTTGGATATCGAATATTGTGAGCCTTTAATTATTATTGTTATTTGCCATGAAACGAAGTCCTAATTTGACATGTCAATACTTGCCACTGAAACCGGCTCGTCGTCGGGATGCGATACAAAAGCCGATGCTGCCCGCTTCTGTATTCACATTGACGGCGGCATGGCATACCCACATGGCGTTGCGGGGTTCCCGGTGAATACGTGAATACAACCTCACACATATCCAGGTTTAATCTATATTCCGGAGCTACATGAAACTGCACATCGCATTGTTCCCTCGCCACCATTCACAGACAGGACAATTACAGCTTACAGAGAACAACAGAACAAGTGTGAACACAAGTACAAATAACCAATAAGCAGTGCAAGGAGATGTCAACTTAGCGTAAATCACTTTTCTTTAAATGAGAAATATTTTGACTTATATGATGACTTGGTCCCAATTTGTATGCAGAAATTCCTACCCATGGAAGCAACGCATTTGCACAGAAGTCGCTCATTCAGCCCCATGGTGTGATGTTGAGTATATTTATACATGTACATCTATATATGTCCATATTGACGCACATTCGACGGTGCCAATCGCCCATTAATTTGATACAAATTGCTACAAATCGGCCCCAGCAGTATTATTAATCATGTCATACAACAACAGCGGAGGCGTTAAGAGAAATATTACCATGCAGCCTGCTGCTGTAATTATAATAGACGCGACAATTCTGTTCATCAACAAACTGGAGATGCTCGTAATTAAGCGAGGGTTAAACTAGATCACAACTCCCCCACAGATCACTCAGAGTTCAGCGTCCCCATGTTTTAGGCGCAGATAATTGATGTGTCTGCTCCACAGTAACGAGTGGGACGGTTAAGTGCAGCATATCACGTGGTAATTGCCGCTTGAGAGGCAGCGAGGAAGCGCCCGGCGAATACAGAACACAGAAACACCCACCTGTTGAATGTGAATTCGCACAGCCGCACAAGTATCCCACTGACGGACGCTCGGTAGCTAGAAGCTGCCTACAGAACGCCGCATGATTTCACCACAGCAATCCGAGCCGGCGATGTTATGTTAAATAGCGAGTTAGAATCGCGAGTGCCGGCGACACGCTGCTCGGTAAGCGGCGAGAGTGAGGAGCACGAGACTGGCAGGTGAGATAACGCACGGGTCGTCAGCGCCGCCTCTCACAGACATCGAGGCTGTGGGAGGGAGATTGAGAGCGGAGAGGCTGCCGAAGTGAGTTGACAATCTAAGCAGGTTAGGTATACGGGATAAAATGCCAAGTAAACGGAATGACCACTGCATTCTTGGATCAATTCGGTGATGAGGTGCGACTTCCATGAAGTATCTGTTGGCCATTGTCCTGACAAAGATAGGGAACATGATCTTGGTGGGCAACACAATAAGCATGGGCGCTGGTCAGGCAACATGCGGCTAGTTTCTATTAAAACCGACAGATACGAGATAGTCATACTGTGGCTTGTAATGAAGTCACCATGACCTACCACAAACCGCATATCTCATACTTCGTATCATATTGTCGCCTGCGATCATAATAAAATAACGCCGGTCAATTTTAGGTCACTCTTAAATGTCATCAATTGTGTTCATGTAGTTTACTCGTACGACCGGAAGCCAAATAAATGTCTCCTAAACTTCGTGAGCACATGGACTAGGATGTCGCCTACAATGAGAGTCGTGTTCTCATATCAGCATCATGTACCCCATTGTGAAGTCAAATGTGCCATGCGAACTAACCCCGACATTTATCTGCGATATTCGGACTAGACAATAAACAAAATAGTGGAGAGTATTCACACACGACCCTAGCGGCCGTGGTCCACATTCTCAGCTTTAGTCGCCCACTTCTAATAAAAACGACGCCACGTCACGGCCGGGATTAAGCGGCAAATTACATTCCGTGCCCACGAGTGAGCATCCTTACAAACAAAGCAGGAGGGGGGGGGGTCATCTCCTCTTAATAAGCAGAGGGGAGCATCTCGTCAGTGCGGGGGCTCGGGGTTATTTGTCACTCATTAAATCATCTCTGTCCTGTGAGCAAATATCAGGGTTACCAGGGTTACCGCTCCCCGACCAGATCAAACTCGTATTAATTATGTCAAGCTTCCGCGTTACAAGAACAAAGAGCGAGCAAATCATTTCAGTCTCTCTGCTCACTCTCCCTCCGGCTTCAGGCAAATGGTTAAATATATTACACATGTACCACTATCACACCACCAGTCAGATCTCATGTTTACAGCCTGCTAAACAGAAATGTGGTAACTTGCCTTATTACAAAGCTCTCTGGAAACTCAGACGCATCTTCTGGACACGGACCTGTTTACTACAGCAACTTCTTTTCTCTCCAGCATAAATCTATCACCAAGTCGCAGAGTTTTGACATGGATAAAATAAACGGGAGCAAATCACGTTTTTATACAACAAAATCGTTCATGTCATGAAGAGTGCAGGCAGGCATGACGTTACGTACAGAAGCAATGCGGGATGAAAAAACATTTCCTCTGCTTGTCATGCACATAGGAGTGAGTGACGTGGGGCGACGAGACGGGAGAAATCGACACACCAGACAGCAGCCACCTGCACAGGGAGAAGCGAGATTAAATTAGCGACAAATCCCGAGCCCGAGTCAAGACACGTGCCAGTGTAAAACAATGACAAATATCTGAGCGTTGATGCAGTTTTGAACTCTTGGTCACATTAATGCAATGTGAAAGGCGGAGGGACATCTCAATATTTAATGCCACCTCGGAACTAAGTGTGCCCGTTCGCGGTACGTAAAGTTAGGGAAGCTTACCATTCCCGGCCTCATCCCGATGTTATAACGAGGGGGGTCCACACAGAAGATTCTCAGATCAACCGCAAGGTCGACGTTAATGTTACCCATCGTATCGCCACTTGACTTGTAAATACAGCCTGCCGCACAACATGCTAATCAATTATGTGCCATAGCAGCATATCCCTGAACTAACTCAGAAAGTATGGTAAAAAAACATGAACATGACATGACATATTTGCACACCGTTAAATTGAGAAAACACAAAGAGAAATGAATCTTAATCAAACACAATTAAATAAACATTTACTAATGATCGATCTGAAAATCAAATCTTTCTACACATAAATGTGCGCTTTGGATAGATTTTAAATGCTATTGACATATGAGGGGAGTTTTCACGATACGGCCTTTAAAGATGATTTACATAATGATACTCACTTATTCAACTCATGACGCACACCAGGCTCGATATATCAAACTTACATGAATACCAAGAACTAGAAAGAAACATTGTAGCATATAACCAAAGTCAACTTTTCATGATTTCTCAGCGATGAGTGATATGGTTATTGATGACCTTGCTTATGGAAGGGGAGACAGTTATAGTCACATTGTCTATATTCTGTGACATCCACGGACAGAGGACGGGGTCCAGATGCCTTGTTTCACAACACAGTTGCAACAATAAAAATCAGATAAAAACTAACATTATCGACAAGCGGCATCTCAAATTCCCAGATTATTATTTACATAGTATGTCAAAGTTGTCAGTGTAAATAAGACGTGTTTTTTACCGAGGACATGAAACGATCGGAAATCGTGTTATTTCTAAAATAAGCAGGCGTCGCGGATATGACATTATTGATAAGCAAATAATTTGTTTCTGACATTAAAGAGGATAATTGAGAATGATGATGCATTCACACAAACGGACAAATGTGAATATGTCTTCATAATTAAACATGTGTATAAACAGATGCCTACAAGGGTAGCGAGTTACATAGCTCAATGCGATGGGGAAATAGGTTGGTACACAAGTGACGTGGTAGAGGAGCATTATCACTTCCGGTGCAGCTGGTTAGACAAATCCGGCGGCTTCAAAGACATCTCTCACCGCGGTGTCGCCCTGAGGAAAATTCTGTCAAATATCCCGTACATCAACTGCACAATAGAAAAAGATTCCTCACTTCTATTTCAGTCTCAGCCTCATCCATTTGTCACTGACGCCAGATGATTAAGCATCTATTCTTGGCTTTAATATATACGCCGATATACCAGACACAAGCAGATTACCAGGCGACAAGGGGAGCATCACTCGTTCCCATAGCAACCTATCTCAGTCAATTTATCATTTTTACAGGATTAAATGGGCATTGTATCACGGAGCCGTGTAAGTATGATGGACTGTAATCCTGGCGGTTAGATACGGCAGGGGATGGGGTGTAGATGGCGGTGCCTAGCAACCCAGTAACCATGGTGATATAAGGCAATTCCCAGGCATATACCGGCTACTGATCTGGTGTGTGAATTGCGTCCAATTTGTTGGCATGATGACATGGACTAGAAACAACCTTGGCGGACATGACATATCAGGAACATGGTATGAGTTGTCGTACGATTGTGTTCTCTCTGAGAAGCGAGATGTTTGCTTAACATCATTGGACGACATTATATCAAATGATTATGTTCACGGGATCCGCAAGAAAGAAATCAATCACTGCTGTATTTCTATTTAAAAGTCATGTATTATTGATTCATGTGTAACACCGCGATGAGTCATTCCCTTAGTAGCGAAAATATGATCTAACTTAAAGTTTAATATGCATGCAGACAAAACTAATTCAGGGTGAATTTTAGATATTTTTGCAAAAGAAGTAAACAGCAATACAGAGACATTAGCAGTTTTAATTCTAAAAATGTGTTGATCCCGTTTCTCTTCAATGCCAAGGATGGCCAGCTAAGAATTGCAAAAGAAGAGAAGCAGCAGGTGATTTTGTGTACAGTATTATATGTTGTATTGGTGAAGCTTTCCTTCACACTGCAGAGAGCCTTGTACTTGTCAGTCCCTTTCACTCAGTAACTAATGCCGAGCGGCAACCCACAAAGTAGACAATTTAACAACAGGTTGGTGACCTGTTTTCTAAGTGAACCGGTGGGACGGCGGCAGACTGGCAATGCCAAAACAAGTAATTATAATAGCCCTCCGGATATAACACTCGCGAAACAGCCAAGACCAAAACAAGTAATTATCAAAGCTCACCCGATATAACACTCCCGAAACAGCCAAGACCAAAACAAGTAATTATCAAAGCTAACCCGGTAAAACGCTTGTGAGATAGCCAAGAACAAAACAAGTAATTATCATAGCTAACCCGATAAATACTCACAAAACAGCCTGGACCAAAACAAGTAAGTATCATAGCTAACCCGATAAAACGCTTGTGAGACAGCCAACACCAGGACAAACACTTTGTACAATTAGGCCGATATATATATCAGCCGAGACGGTTGCCCAAAGTATGTTCTATCCAGAGTTTCATTGCAGATGCAATTTTCTGGCAGGGCAATTTAGCAAGATCAACTTGCCCCGCGGGACGGGAATTTGCATGAAGCAGTACAAATATTGAGGTATTACTTTGCCAATTCTATCTCCCCAATGTTGGGCGTGTCACTGTCGGGTCTTTAGCGGCCTGAAATATGGGAGGTGAAATGCTTGCTGGACAAAAACTCGCATAGAAAACAATATCATAACTCAGTAATAACAGGCTCATTAAAAAACAAAGTACCCTTTTACGAGAAGTTATACACTAACAGGAGAACAGTTTACAGTATGTCAATGCCGGTCACAGTAGATACAGTATCCATGTACATAAAGGGGGAGTCTCTGTTATATGGTGGAGATGTGCAGTCAAATTCAGGGGTCAATGACTGTGATGAAATTCGTGGTTAAAATGGGTTTCCCTCCCCATCCTACGGATTGGCTGGGTTTGGCTGGGCTGGGCTGGTCTGATGGAGAGTGTACCCATGCACCAGTATTCTCGTCACACCACAAAGTGAGCAGCTGACGGAGAGACAATGCTGTCCTCTCTATGAGACGCTAAATGTCGCGTCCGGCACCGGAATGAGGGAAACATGGCGGCCGGATGATGAATGAGGCGCGAAACTTAGCGTCCATCAATCATCTCTCTTATTGTCTGCTACAGGGTTATTCTCTGATAATACCAGGGAATACTAACGAAGAAGCCCTTCTTAAAAAGAGGCGCCTTTAGAACATGTGCACTTCAACTAATAGAGATTTAGAAGTTAAAAAGGCAGTCTGAAGGAGATCGAAGTTTTATTACCGGTTTT
>JAXGGS010018340.1:11248-25682 GCA_035585475.1 Armandia brevis | reverse complement strand
ATCGTTTGACGATTTACACGTCCAGTCTCGCTCCGGTGGAAATAAATATTCTAATAAGAAAGAAGTTTACGATCAGCTTAGGGCACGTGCCCTGAGCCCAGGGCGACAACTGGAGCAGAAATACTTAAAACAGAGTCGGTCACAAGGCAACGAAAATGTCAACCCACGTGTGGGATATGTGGGAGCTGTGCCCAAGAAGGCGAAACATGTTAGCTCAAGTGATGGCATTATACGTTACCGGAGCCCCAACACAAAACACACAATTATTACCAGGGAGGCAAGACTCGGTATTCAGAAACCTCACAGTGCCCCAAAGAGAGGGTTTGTGGCCCCCACAGAACCTCCTCCCAAGGTACCACTAGCTGCTGTTGACAACAGGCTAAGCGGGGGGCACTACTACCCATACCTACATCCACAGATAGCTCACAGGCACCAAACTCCCCAGATTCCCTCGGCACACCCGGCCGAGGACTTCGAGGATAACATGTACATAGAGGAGGAAATGAGGATCGTTGTAGGTTACGCTGGCTCAATAGAGATGCCCCATGACCCCAAACTGGCTAACTCCAGACTTCAGTCGATACGCGGTGCTGTAAGGAGGCTGAGGGTGGAGCAGAAGATACACACCTTGGTACTGATGGAGGTGACAGGAGAAGGAGTCAAGCTGGTTAACACGATGAACTGTACTATTGCCCAGTACCCCTCCACCAGTGTGGCTTTCTGCGGGGTCTGCTCAGACGACCCGCGCTTTTTCGGGGTTATCACCCTGCACACATCCTCACGAGATGGCGCTCCCGGTGATCAGGCGGCTCTTGTGGTGGGGCTCGATGGCAGCTCGTGTCACGTGTTCATGGTGGACCCAGAACTCTCTTCTCACGCGGCGCACGTGACAAAAGCCAGAAATTTTGGTTTTCACTGCTCTGTAAGTGCTGACACACAGAGATGTCTTGAGTTTCCACGCTCGGCCACCCCTATTGTACAGTGTATCGCCCGGCTGTACAGGGAGAGGCAGGGGATGCTGGGAGAAGCTGAGCTGGCTCAGATTGGTGCTTTTGCTGGACCAAACTTTGCACAGGAGCAGCAGAGGAGACGGGAGAACAGCAATAGTAGTAACAGCGATAGCGGACTGGGTATCCCAGTGAGGGAAGAGCAGGCTGGAGCAGACCGGGTCTGTGTAGTGGAGATGCCGTCTCAGGAGGTGGACGATTACCAGCGCGGGGACTCGTCCATGGACAACTCTGTCTATGTGACGCCCTCCTCGAGCCTGGCGTCCAGCATGTACAGCTCACACGACATCAGCTCCATACTGTTATCTACCGGCGAGAGAGTAGTACACAGTTCAGGCGACAGACTCTCAACAACCATAGATACCACTTCGTCAAGTCTAAACCAGAGCGCCGGTCCAGTGACAAACGAGAAGCTGAACATCAGAGCCATGCCCAATCCGCGAGGCTACAACATGTCCGGCAGCTTCGGGGATCTGCTGGAACAACAGAACAGCGCTGATAATCTGCGCAAGAGCATGCACAAGATGTTACAGAACAGGCAGAAGGGCCCGGACAACCCGTCAGAGAGTGATGCGGAGTCGGTGCGCTCCGAGTCTAGTCAAGGGAACGCGCAGTTTGTGGTTCCAGTGGTTCCAGTCAGCCAAGCTATGCACAAACCCACCCTCCTGCCCCGGAACAGTCAGGCCTCGGCGCCCCACTCAGACCAGGTGGACGCTCGCCGCCAGCTTCCACAGCCCGTCGAGCTGCCGCCAAGACCGCAGAGCCCCAAATCCGGCTCCACGGACCCTGACAACCGTTTCTCTGGGGTGGGATCAGAAACCCCGTCTCAGCTGTACAAGGGCAGAGAGAGGATGCCGACTCCGAGCACGGCTAAAGCCACGCCCAAGGCGCAGATTCTCGACACCCCGGTAATTAAACAGGTGACGGCACAAACCCCGGGTGGTACCAGGCTAAGCGGTTATGGCGCAATGCCAGAGACCTTCAGCGCCTTCGCCCGCCCAAATCCGCCTGGATCCGCCACTAAACCGCCCTTACCCGACCGAAAACCCATCACCATGAGACCTGGCCCTAAAACCCCAGCCCCAACCCCGCATGTAGAGAGGCCGAAGTCTACCCCGCCTTTCAGAAGCCTGAACCCAATGGTAGACGGACAGAAGGAAGAGTACGACTCGGACCCTGGAGAGTTGAGTAGCTACGCTGAGTCACTGATGGATGTCGACGATTTACCGGAGCAGATATCAGTACTACGCACCCCATCAGCCAAACATTCACTCTTCTCTAAGCGCAGGCAGTCTGATGGCTTCCACTTTTTCAAACAGGTGCGTTACATACTTATATTTTATCCCTCCATTGAAATATAGCATGGTTCTCAACTGACTGTACACTGTAGCACACTGTATTGGTTTGTAGATCATTTTCCCGTGTCCTTAGCGTGACCTCGCTTAGTTGACAACCCTAACCTGATCGTGTTAAATACAATTAGAGGAAAATGTACTAGAGTTTTAAAATCTAAAACCTAATATAGATTGAGAATCGGTGTCAATACAGGATCGAACTCCACATGATACCGAATTTTTGTTTGATATCCATCCATTTAACTCGGGTCTATATCACAGGTTGATTGACCTTAACACCCTTGGGTGTAACTTAAGCCCAGCATATCACCCCCAGGAAGTCCACTATTTAAGACCATCATATATTCACCTGTTTGTATGTGATAACTGTGGTTGCAGAGCTCCACAGGTGCATGGGGATTTCGTACCTCAAGCTGCACGCATTTGAGTAATTAAAACGCAAGTTCGATTCACGTGAGAATATTAAAATGGACCCGACTGGTCACTCCCACGTCCCTCTCCTCAGGGGCAAGTCATGTGATGATCTAGATAGTTTACGTACCCGGAGAAAGCTGCTCGCTCGCCTGGATGAAACCAGCTCACAAACTAAGTTGGAAACAATCGTGACATTGCCTAGCTCGCCAGTACCTAGATTAAGGTCGTCTAGTATGCACGAAGATTCGAATCGCGGATTAAGTAGCGCTGGTCACCCGAAAAGTGCGTTATTCGTTAAACTGCCGCCGTTATCAGCCACGGTTTGCCCGGAACCTACACAATGGGGTGAATTACACCAGCCTGGTTCACCTACCAAAATACTACCTGGGTTCCTTGCTGCGCCGCACAGGGGTAAAAGGCGACGCAGTGTGGAATCAGGCCTGTTGTGTCGAGCTGTCAGTGATATACATGAACTTATTATTCCTGAAGAACCGGGAACTGTACGTGGACTTGTCGCTATTTTACCTCGATAATAGTTTTGCGTCAGACGTTAAACCTGTCCACCAATGAGTAGCGTACACTGTAGTTCTAGTAGTAGACTAAGTTCCCCGCTAACATACTGCTTGCAAGTACCGGTACCCCTTTTTCTACATGCTCCCAAATGTAATTAGAGCGCTTCAACCGCAATCACAAATTGTATAAATTGAACTTTTTAAATTGATTAATGTATAATTTGTTTTCAGAATGAACCTAAGTCCAACCATAAGAGTAGCACATCGAGACTGTTCAGTCTTGGTAGAAAAAGCAAGACGCCTGCCATTAGTACATCGCATGAAGTAAGTAAAAAACATAATTGTTAACCAGAATGTGTGCCTCATTGTAATCATGTACATGTACATGTATTTTAGTTCGCACCACACAATTACATGTTATTTATTTTGTGAAATTTACCTGTTACAAGATATAGCCTGCACGATTTCACGGTAACCGTATATCCACGATGTATATTTCTAGTTACATTCAAGTTTTCAGTCTGTTCGTTTGGTTAAAAGGTTAATTGAATTGATATTACAAAGCAGTTGGATAGAATTTCACCGAGGCTATGTCGCGTTCATTTACATACAAGTCAACTTGGCTTATAGATGTGTTGAATTTAGTTAAGCTGTCAAATATTGGGTGTTATTATCTCATTTGATGCACATGTATGTCAGTGTGTAACAGGATTTAAAGTTCGATACAAAAAGCGCGTAAATCCTAATATACATACACGGAGCAGTGAAGCAAACTCGGTCTCGACGAATTGAATCAACCACATATTGCCTACTTTCATCTTTTAATCGTACCATTGCCGACAGGCATTGTTGTTGTATTGCCGACTTTATAAATGCCCGCTCCAATTTCTTCGCGTGTTAAATTCAACATGAGTAAACACGGGACCAGACGAAATGCTCTACTATATTTGAATATTGTACCCTATTGGAAACGATATGGATTTGAATAGTGACTTTGGCAAGTCTTCGGAGGTGTCCACATTATCAAATCACAACTATTGATACAAGGGCTCGGTCGTTAGGTTTCTCGAGATCACATGAATGTATGTGCACGGTGTATATTAACCAGTTCTGCAAGCATTGCTCAGCTATGTCAAACTGTAATCTGTCATATATATGATAATGACCGCAATCGTGTTTATTTGAGTGGAAAAATGACAGATCGGCGGGGGTGCTGGTTTTTTGTTGTATAACGCGATGTATATCGTACAAGGCTAATGGTTTAGGATCAGGCAGTGCCAGAACACGCCACGCTTAATTCGCCAGCACTGCCTCTTCAATAAGAAACGGTGCGTCGGTCACGGCTGATTAGTCACAAAATCCCAGCTACTGTTTGCTGGATTATCAAACATTAGATCCTCTGATATGAAAAGGCCGTTATGAAAACTTGAGGACAGCTCGACTCGTGCATACCTGGTATATATCGAGAAGAACACTTGCGACGGCAAGTGAACTTAAACAGTCGAGTGCTCGGACGGCGATTGTAAACATTTTGCGGATATTACCAAACCATGTGAAAGTTCGTGTTTTTGAACAGAAGGAATTTATTGCCGTCAGAAACATTAGATTGACAATTGTGCCAGTGACAATACTAGAGAGTAGCTGACAACATTCACTCCGTGAAATTGGAAATACCATAGTCGCAAATTTTTCTTTTATTGTATATAGAATCGTTTGCAACGATGAGATGGTGCTATCAAGTAGGTTTACGTATAAATGATGGTATAGTCATACATCCTCAGCGCTAAATACACTAGGATAATTGTCAGACAAATGACTTATGTACCTGTGTTTGGAGACCTCACCTGAAGAGATCGCAGGATGATATTGAATTCCTCGCAGTTCGAATTCGATCTGAGTACAGGAATCAATGATCTTTTACTGCACTGTTCAGCTGGTGTTTATTGCCACGAATGAAATATGAAGAAATGCCACGCTTCGGAGTGTTTAGAAATATGTATGGCTAGTTTGTAATTTACGGAATGCCGAGACATTGGTCGGGAGGATTTTAATCTTATACACATGGGAAACTCTGCTGTAAGTATTTAATATTGTGTATAATTTATAATCGTGCCATTTTAACTGCGGTTGTATTAAATACACTTCGTCACTAGACTGGTCCTATTTTGACTGAAAGGACGGATCCCTTATTTATTCTGTGGCTGCACATATTGACACTAGATTATATGTGTCGTTTAATCCGATTATAAAGCTTAAGATTTCAACAAACGAATTATATGACGTGCTATTTTAGTTACACTTCATAGGCACTCCCGGGTGTCCTGAGTGAAATTTTTGTTTTTCGGATTGCATTATACTAGGTAATATTTTCTTTCAAATTGGCGTTCTTTCCTTGTATAGTTTACAATTTCCGAGTTTGCAGAATGAAATCATATCCATTCAACGGCGTCTTATTAAAGATAATGGTCAGATGATGAATGACGAATCATCTTTAGGAGTGAACCTGACACTGAGTGTGGTTTGGGTTAAATGTATTACCCTGATATAACATCTGGGTGTGTAGCAGCCTGACACAAGTACACGCTTATGTAGCTTGTGAGCTCGTCAGATGCTACATCAGAGCGCTTTGTCAGTGCGAATGTTCTTTTAAATTTCAAACCATTAACGTGTTTCTCTGATACGTGTGTAGATATACACATACATACAGTTTGCCATATAAACCCGAGGGCATGGGGGGTATATGCGCATGTTATTATAGTTTGTCCAAAAGCTCCGATAACACCGACAACAAAAAATCAGCGTGTCGGAACACCTCAAGTCGTATGTAATATGAAAATCATGGTAGCATAGAGCAAATAATCGGCGTCTTTTCACAGGAGGTCAATAGTATATGCGTTATTTATCCTGCTTATTTGAGGTTTAAAAAAGACTGATGCGTCTACAATGATAACTATACAATCCCCTTTCAACACTACCACCGTTTATGATATATGACTTGTCATAATAGATAGGCTATAATACGCTTTCCGCTAGTCGCAGTCCCTTTACATTAGGGTTATAGATGATTCTGAGGTAGTGACTCGTAACAAGTGGTTACAACTGCCAAATTTCTAAAGGACAAACCTGAGATGTACCCATGTTTCACTTTAATTTGAACCAAATCGTGAAGTGCCTTTTTTGTGCTCTCATGATTGTATGTGTATTAGTTCGGGACGAGCAAGTTGTAAACCGTAAATCGCACATAATTAGGTATAGAGGGTGTGACAGAATGCACACACTGCCCTCCTGATGTTTATGACGCGGTTTGAATTATGTTTTTACATATGCTGACGAACGGTATGCGCCATATACCTGCGAGCGGAGAACCTGTGACAGATACGTGGTTACTTATCTACATATCTGCGTTATTACCCCTCACCTAGGGCACCTGGAGATTCTGTAAGATACAGTGACACAAGCGCCACTAGGTCACACAGACGGGAGTTACTTTATACATGTGCTAACTGTGAATATGTGAGGCTTATGTAACCATCTGAAAAGCCTCATCTGTTTGATTCACAGTGCTTTCGACCACAATTCATACGAGTTGATCGAATCACCGCGATACGTTGTATACACAAACATGTATCTCTATTACGGAGCTGATGTCTTGGTAGCGGACCTCTTTAATTTCACTTATATTTGGGGTTTCCAAGGCGTCTGATATTGTGCTGAAATCGAACACTGGATAGCACAATGCCCACTTTGTGATGACAAAATGATACTTGTGCGTGCCTTTGCATTTGGATATTGGGTCTATGCTGCTTTATTCCTGTGTACACCATGACGTAGAATCGTGTGGATTACACCACGGTGTGCTGTGTTTGTGTCGTTTGATATAAGAGATGGAGAGATGAGTGGCGGAGTTAACCGTGCATTCAGTGTTAAGATCAGGGAGAAGCTGAGTTGTGCTGGATTGCGGATAAGCCAAAGTCACATCAGAGTTAGAAGGAGCAAATCAGTCTCCACTTTAGCTATCGAAGATGGTATTTTTATGACCAGATTCGAGAATCGGAAACTGTCCGTGTTTCGTCAGAGAGGAAATGAATCCGATGAGGTTTTATTATTTGGTACATTAATCTGGGTTTACTGGTGTATTTTGATGATCCTCTCCTGTTACTGACATTCCTTTATCGTTGCTCTCTTGTCATTCCAGTCCCTGGTTGTATCTGATGCCGAATTTCCCAAAAACAAACTAAATGGGGCCACCAGTATCGCTACGATAACTGCTCCTAATCTGCCAGGTCAGAATGGTTTGGTTAGCACGACTGTAGGCAGAGCGTCCGGCTGGGCGGTAAACTTTAACAAACTACTGGAGGATAAAGATGGCCTGGCCACATTCACTGTAAGTAAATCACCTCTATATTTAGCTCTTTAATGTGTCTGTGTAGTTCCGATCTAATGCCAACAGGGTCAACGACTTGAATGTCCCCTGATTATGTGTGATGCCATCTTTTAGGAGTTTCTGAAGAAGGAATACAGCGAAGAAAACATCGTTTTTTGGGCTCTATGCAAGAAGTATAAGAAGTTGAAAACAGACAGCATGGTAAATAGTGAAACATTGTTGTATTCTCTCATGGTTTACTCATAGTTGGTGAGACGATTGCTGATGTGTTAATGTCTTCTTTATTCGCAGCGTGTGAAAAAAGCTAGGGAAATTTACAACGCCCATCTGTGTCCAAAGGCATCAGATCCGGTAAATGTGGACAGCGAATCAAGAAAAGCTGCTGAGGCAGGGCTAATGAATCCTACTCCAGACCTGTTCGATGCTCCTCAGCTTCATGTAAGTGCATGTTTAATATTTTCCTGAATAATGACCCAAATAACGCCCATGATATATGAAGTTGTTGTTCAGTCAGTTTTATTATCGGGTTTTTTCTTTGCAGATATTCAAACTGATGAAGCAGGACAGTTATGTTCGGTTCCTGAAATCTGATTTGTATAAAGAATGCGTGGTGAGAGAAATGGAAGGCCGCCCCCTCCCTCATATAGGTGCTGATGAAGAACAAGACTGGGATGAGGATGATAATGGGAACATTGAAAAGGGAAACGAAGGCATTGTACGTAATTAGTGAAAAGATGACTACCCCGATTTTCATTTGAGACATTCGCAACTAACGGTCAATTTACAAGTTGGACTAACTTATGTGGTCTCTGTTTTAGCTAAAAAAGAGTAAATCAACCTCTAACACTGGAGATATTGTTGATGCTAAGAGGCGAAAGTCCTTACTTCCGTGGAGCAGGAGTAAGTAACGACCATATCCCCGTTTACTATTTAACGTGCCCGTAGTTCTGACAAGAACGGCTTCGTGTATGAATCAAATATTTTTGTCTTTACCAGCCAAGAATGAAAAAAAGTTAGTAAAACAAGCGTCGGAGTCTGACGTCAAAAGAGATACAGCAATGGATCCACCTTCATCTCCTACAAATCTACCGGATTTAAATCTTCTACATAAGGAGGCACAAGCCAACCGAATGTCTCTAGTATGAATATTATTTTGTACATTGCATACTTTTCTGAAGCACTGGCCTACCTTTTAAACCCGACTTACCAGTTAATTATGAACATTGTTCACGCAGGGCAACAGTAAACCCCCAAATGGATTAGCCAAGACAGATATAGGAACACAAGACGGCGTCCTGAAAGAAAATCAGAAATTTTGTCGAGTCATTCTTCCTGACCAATCAACCACAGTAATCTATGCTCAGGCTGGACAGACCGTTAAATCAGCTCTTAACAAACTGTGTGATCGCAGAGGCATCAACATGGCGCTTATGGAAATCATTCCCGTCGGACATAGCACGGTAAGCCCAACCAGTAGTATTTTCAGTAATATGAAGCCTTATGTCGATTATGTAAAACATATGAAATGTATTCATGCACTTGTACTCACGTGTACATTGGTTTCGTTGACTCGAGTAGTGTACCAGAACTTTACTTTTCAGGCATTGGACATAGAAAGTGACATAACCGTTATCGGGTCGAAGGAGATCGCCTTGATGAAGATGGTTGTTTTCCGCCTGGATCTCCCCAACAGAAAAAGTGTTGCCATAAAAGCCAAGCCGTCGGATATCATTCGAGATGTTTTCAAACCAATTCTAGCCCGTTACGACCTTAAGTTGGACGAAAATTTAGTGGTCCACGTGGTAAGATTGATGGCCTCCTAAAACTCCTCGATCAATATTGACAGGGTGAATCTGCCGTATTTAGTAGAATTTATGATCTAGGCATTGGAACTTCATGTCATTTGTTATTTGCTGCAGGCCGGGACTGGAATCATTTTACGCGACGATGCAGAATGTAAAACCTTGGAAAATAAACAAGTGGTCATTCAAAGCTTAGATGACTTTAAAGGTAATTGCAGACTGCCTTTAACTTTCGCTTAACTTTATTCTTCGGTTACATTAATTCTGAACACTCAATTACGTAAGAAAGGTACGTCTGATTCCTAGCTCTTCAGAATTAACATGTATTGTAAGAACATTACTTCCCGGTGGAGTATCCCTCCCTACCATCCGTTAAACCCCCCTCGGGTTTAAGGACACTGTTCGTCAACTCTTTTCTAACTATCTTGTCATGTTTGATGTATTTGAAATTGAATGGTACGCACAAAAGACTTTCGGTAACAGTGAAAGTGATTAGTTTGTGTGTGATGATTTGCATGTAGTAGAATCCGACGATTCGCTCCTAAAATCCGTGCTCTTCTCCCTTTTTTCCCAGGAAAAAAGAAACGAGGTGAGAATTTCCCACATGTAAAACTGTGCCTGTGTTATACTGTTTGCATGAACTCTTGGCTGTGGTGTTTTCATTTCAGCTCTCCGTTCTTAGTATTCGTTACGACATTTAAGTTTAATTTGATTTATTTGGTTGCTTTAAATTCTGAATCTTCACAACTTTGGAATGATGTGAATATCACGTGAGATTACATATCAGAGATAACGAGGTAAATCAGTGCACGAAAATAGCACGTGGTTGTAAATTAATTTGTTTAGTACACTGGTACTGAGATAAATTGATGTGAGTAGGAATTTGAGATTTATTTCGAGAATGCCAATGCTTGCTCATCCTTGATTGCCTGACGTATAGTAGAATTTCCGTTTTAAGACTGATCTGTTATTATCCAACGCTGATGGTTTGGTGCAGTTACTTTCCTAGCATGCTAGAATCTCATGTGCATAATCATGATTATGGTGTTATTATTCATTATTAGCATCGTTAGACCATCGCTGATTATGTAGATCCTTGAGCTGTTTATTGTAGTTGAGATATAATTATGAGAATGTGCACAACAATCAATTGATTATCATTAATTAAATGGATCATAGTGAGTAGTGAAATATTGATATACATTTGTACTGGTAGTATAGGTTTCACATTAGTTAAGATATCATTCGAATGAAATAATTTTCAATGACTAATGGATAATTATACAATTTCTGTTCATGTGTTTTCAAAGGGTGCACATGCCATTAACGTATCGTTTGTCTCATGTGTTGTTACTGGTAAACTATCGCAAACCAAACATTACAACGAAACAATATGGTGCTTGTTTCAGAGTGGGGAAGCTTCGGAGGAAGCCAAAGAAATTTAGGCAGCAAACCTCCTATACCTCGAGGCAGAGTTGACCCGAGTCCCATACGACAGAAACAAACCACTGGGTTAGACGATGTTCTTAAGTCTCTGTTTAAAGATGTCATTTCTGGAGTAACTCTGTCGGCGTTTGACGAAATAGGAATGTATGATCCGGAGAAAAAGGTAACGTGCCCCGTTGACTGATAGTACTGATACCTTGTGGTCTTCTGTACCAATGATTACGGTAAGTAATGTGCGGTGTGTATTTGTAATTTCCAGAAGGGAGACGATAACCGAAATTCTGGCCTGTTCGGCTTCATACGTCGTAACTCTTTCGGGGAAAAAGAAGGCAAGAAAGCAAAGAATAAAGCGCAAGGAGTATTTTCGTCACAGCGCATGCCTCCTGAGCCTAAAAAGCCTTCTGACGCAAAAAAGCCCCCATTACCCAAACAGAACGCTGGCCTCGACAGAGATGGTAATTTATATATGTGTGATGATTAAATAATTAATCACTTACATTTCTTCAAATTGGCTACCTATTGTTATGTTACATATTTAATTTGTGTATTTTAGGCGAGAAGTTCTTGGACCTATTATCTAAAACCAGCCGCCAAATAGATGACCAGAGAGGAGGGACATTAAAGGATTTGGAATTACCGGATTTCCTTAAAGTGAAATCTAATTCGGAGGTCACACCACGTCCTCGTATGCGGAAGAACATCATCTCTGATTCTAACCTCATGAAGAAACTGGCAAATGGCCCGACAATTTCTAAAACTTTACCCGTATCAAGGTCCCACGAACGATTAAACGTTCCCGTGAAAGCTGATTTAAATAGGACAGCCATCTCTGTGCAATCGACAGGAACTCCCATGAGTCAAGTATCGTTTCAGTATCAGGACGTCAGTTTCAGCCATGATGGCGTGGTACCGACCAACGATGACGCAGAAAATTACTTCGTTAATGTGCATTCACGATCGGCAATGAACTTTAATGACTCCAGATTAATGGACAACAGTTTACAGGACTTGGGTATGGGCAATGGCAACGTTTCGTTTGGAACCTTTCAAGGTCAACCGTTTCAAACTGAGACGCCGAGCAAGGGTGACACGTCCGAGCCGCGACCCGTCCCCAAACCACGACAGAGTCGTCCAGCTGTTCCCAGGAGACGCAACCCTCCCACTCAGAGCTCTGACGTCACACCGAGGGCGGACGTAGCGGCAGTACAGAGCAGTAGCAGTGACCTAGATATCACCCTCCTTCCACCCTCATCAGACTCTAGTGAGGCGGAACTATCGTCCCCATCACGTAAAGTGTCACCACCCACCCCGAGTCAGAGAAAATCTAAACTAAATCGCCCATCTGACAAAAGTTCAAAACACGTGCAATCCTCCAAACAGTATTCACAAGCTGCGCACTCGACTAACTACGGTGAGCGGTTGAGTTCACTGCCACACAGCAGCACGGCTCAGCCTATTGTAGCCGAATCTGACATTGAGTACGAATTAACGGAGACGTTGGCTAATCATCGGATTAATGAACCGGGATCAGTGACTGAGTCTTCCACCCCCAGCCCAACAACTCACGACTTAGTGTTAGACAGTGAGAGCGGTATGGAAAGTGATTCTAATCCCACACCCAAAGTTAGGACTTCAATCATGAAGAAACAGGACGATAGTTCGCCAGATTCAGGCCAGAAGGCCAGAAAATCATTAATATTCGATACTAGTGAAGCGAGTGGAGATATGAAAGTGAGCTTTGTGTAAAATAGTGTAGCTTATTTTATAGAGTTCTAGGTTTTATCTGTAGAGTATACTGCCTAATGGTCATTTGTTAATATATACCATAGATAGCTCTTGGCATATGTATATTTTGAATAAACAAAAATATTAATAATTGAAATGATCAACATAATTTTTCTTACTCATTGAAATTGACGTATTTCCAACATATGAATAACATGATGATTAGTGCTGAAGTTCTTTTTATTGCTTTTTTATGTGCAGAAGTCACATTTTGTTAAACATAATGTTCCAAATTAACGTCAAAGTATTCATCAGACATGGGATCTTCATTAAAAACTTCCTGTCCCGCAACTCTGTAATAATAAGACTCACATTATCTATGTGGTCATAAGCTCTCGCCCTCAGCCGCTGTTATAATAATTAGTTTTACACGATGAAAGGAGTACCTAGTTGCTTAAAGAGCATAGGCTAAAGCTTACATACCTGATCTATTTGAGTTGAGTAAATTCATCTGCAAGTTTTTAATCTTTGGGCTTCCCTCTGTAAATACGATGTAAAAATACAATTCTTAGTTTGCAAATTTCAAACAACTTTGGTAGTTTTCATAAGTGCTAAGGTTGTCTTACCTCTAGAAGAAGGAGGATGTTCTGGAAGGCTTCGGAGCTGGTGCGACAGTCGTCCCGGGTGAGAAGGGAGGAGGAGGATCGCTTTCCGGGGGACCCCGCACTTCCCCAGCCCAGGCTCTGTGTGAGCTGCCCCTCGCACGCTGGCAACAGCTCCAGAAGCACGACCAACACGACCAATGCTAACATAAATACCACCTTCATTCTGAAAGTAGAAAACACAATCATCGTAATGTAGCGCATTACATAAATGACGTTTATCAACAAATCCTAAAATCTTTAATGATAGTTAACAATTGGACGAGTACAATCTTGTCCCATTCGAGTCAAGTATTGAATATGTCAGGCTCAAAATATGTTACAAAACCGTGGGCTTTTAGATTACATATGTTTATTTCTAGCCCTACAGTCCCCATTAAAGGCATCACCGCGTTAGCCTACGGAAGGAAGGTTTGACTCGCAGAGGAAGCGAGCAACCCGAGTGGGAAATATCCTAAACCAGGACCGGGACAATGCCGGGGAAGATATTAAGCCTGTTGATGCCGGTCCGAATGTAGAGCGGCAAATCGATCTCCTGTGAACGCTGCCGGAGTAGTTTCCGTCAAGATAAACTGCAGGCGCTTTGATTTAAGGCAAGACTTTACATTCTGATACATAGCGTATCATCATTAATTATGCGGTGGTTACAAAACCAAAGATCTTGTGGGCTCTATGAAATTATGCATGTCTGCAATTGCGCAAGAGTAATGTATGGGAGTCAATACTTTCTATCATATTTTTAAAATTCAAGTGCCGTAGTCCATCTACATAATTATATATTATATTAACGCGATTGGATCGGAAACTGCCTTCGATCTTTGGCCAGCGACATGAGGTGGGCCATGCTGCATGTACCGCGAACAGGGCGCATGTATTGGGTGACTACCGACCGCCACTCAAAACAAAGCTACCGAGGAGCGATCTATTTTTAAAAGGATCTTTTCGAATGATTTTCGTAGACTTAATTGTCACTATATCGCGATTCGAGCATAACATGAAACCCTAATGTTATAATATTCTTATTATGTTCTTTTTGTAACTTTGGATTCATTTACTTCAAGTACTTTTATATGTGATCCATGTACGATCAAACTCAAGAAAAAAAGGTACAGAATGCCGCATAGGGG
>JAXGGS010018340.1:0-11148 GCA_035585475.1 Armandia brevis | reverse complement strand
ACCTTGAGGTAGGTAACAGTCATCATGGAACAACTTGTCTCATATTCCAATTGGACGAATATGATAGTGTAACTAAACCAGCTCTTAATTCGGAGTCGGGGGCCCGGGACCGAAGTAAACCTTGCGTAAATAAGCAGTGAACTCACCTTGAGAATTCCCAAATATCCTCACGAGTGTAATGAAATCTTTGATCGTTGTGACTCGATGAAGTTGAGCAGAGCAAAGAGGCTGTTGCAACTGTTACTGACAATTTATAGATAAATCTGCCATTGGAACGCGGTCTAATAAATCTTATTATTACGTTACAGGTCACGTCTGACGCCAACGGAGAATGGATCTAATCATCTGCCCACGGAGACGACTGAGGAGCGCTTTGAGTCGGGCACCTTTTGCAGAACGTCCCAATGCTCGATGCTCGTGCAGCGGCAAGGAGGCCCGACGCTTATTGGTGACCTCTGTGTGTCAGTGGTCAGTGGTCACTGCAAGGTGATATTATAAATGATGATAAATCTGCCTGCCTTAAAAGATCGATAGGATAACGGCATCATCACTCAATACCAGCGATAATTACGCACCTGCCCACAACTAACATCAACCGTTCAGCTATCAAGCAATCGGCCTGATCTTATTAGTATTTGTTATATATTTTTTAATTTAATTTAACATCGCTCGTAAATGTTTAAAAGCATTTGGGAATTATAACACTTGGATATTTTAACCGTCGAATCCGCTTTCTCATATGACAGAAATCATTTCATAAAGCATCAAATAATGCGTGCGTGTTGTCCAACTCGGTTGCTGCTCGGAAACAGCGATAAAAGAAGTAGTCACCAAGATCACTGTTAAGCTGCTAGCAATTATGAATAGTGATTAAAATTTTCCATAATGACTCCTGACCATGTGAATAAGAAAACAAAACACTTTATTTGGTGGAAGTCTGGAAAGGTTTCTAGTTGTATGTGTATGTGGATATTTGTTTGATTGCTCAGTCAAATGAAGGTCAGACTGAATGCTCGCAAACACCTGTGTGTTTATTCCTCTATTTGATAACACGATCCTAATTAGGAGAAGAAAGGAAAAGTTGAATGCGTGGTTTCCGTACCAATAGGAAACAATTATGACCCTTAAGTCACATGTGCGTGTTTAAAGAGAAGAGATAACAGTTACTCAGACACGATTTACCTAAATCCGGTTAGCTCCCACAAGCTGCACCCAGTCCCCCCAGGAGTCATGTGTGGATTCGTTATGCAATATGTCCACAAAATTCGTGTAATTATGGCTGTAATGCAATAATTAGCGAAGAGTTCAACGTGTCACGATTCATTGAAAATATCGAATAATGAAACAGTGATTATATAAATAAGTTACCTCTAAGTTGACGGAGGCAGTGATAGTAAATTTATGTTAGTAAATTATATTGATCACTTTAAACTAGGTTACTATGATTATCCTGGTCTTAAGGGAACCTGCATTGAAATCTGTACTATTACTGTTGGCATGATTGATTATGCATGAATAATTGATCATTTTTCCGTTCTGTGATAATTTAAACCCACGCCCCCGCTACTGGATTTTAAATCACCCAGCTTTAATGAGAAGAGCGCAGGTCCGGACTTTCCTTCCCACCTCCCGGCTCTCGTTTAATAGCTGCGCAATTTGATTATTCACATTTGATAGACTTACAGTCGCAATGTGTGAGACAAACATTTGTTTACAAAAGAATAACAGTTGTCTTCGTGTTCCTTAAATCTAACCTGTTTCACTCGAGTAAAAGGTTATTATTTTTACTTGTAGTCACAGAAGTAATAATTTGTGATTACTACAACATCATACGTGATACATGTACAAGCTGATGATTGTGGTTACATCATAGACAAACAATCTGAATCCTATTTATTCTGATAATGAATCACTAGTGGACCTCAGCATGACGTATATAGCTGAAGTTTAGTGATTGAATTATTTTAGCGCTCCGACCTATAAATTGTGAATGTCATTTATTGGGAGGACTATCGGTGACTGTGCTTGTCGCACCTTTCCTGAACTAATCAGTCATCTCAGGTACTTCTTCCAATCGCCTTGGTACCTCTTCCTTTCCAGACCTGATTTCGCAGTGATTCCCGTGTCGGCATCGATCAATTCTATTGTTGAGCTGCACCGCGATTTTTACAGTTTTTCGCTGCGTCTGCATGAAAGCGTTCGATGTTCAGCCGAGATGCATGTATAAACCTTGGTATCAAAATAGAGCCTTTAATCATTAAAACAAGGGCCAGGTGGATTTTCTTGGCAAAGTATTCTCCATTTAGAAGTGGCGGGTCAGACACGGAAACGACTCGATCACACAGGATTTGAGCAGCCAACGTTTGACGTCACTAACAACTGGTGGAGATGCTGGTGACCGCTAACAGATTACAAGGTCAAGCTAACAAGTAGTCGGCGGTGCTACGAGAGCTCAGGTTCCAGGTATTTAGGTTGACTTAAAGGGAAAACAGGGTTTCTGGGATCATTGGGGTGAATGTGAATCAGCGTGTTGAGCCCTGGTGACTTATGCGTCCATGAAACATTTTTATTTATTTCTAAAACATGGAATTTTATTTTTATGTCCCCATTTCAAGACTCAGAGATATGCACGACATGCTAATGCTCTAATATCAGTTATGTGATAAGGATAAAGCCGATAAAGAGATATTAATGATGCACTAGCTATTTCAACAATATAATCGCTGTCTAGTTGCATGGTAGATGTGAGAGAAATGGGGCCGCGAATATTCCTATGCTTAAGACTGATATACAACGGTCCTCCGGGGCTTCATTACCTAGATGTTGTCCACATTTTGTCCCAGTAGCTCGGTTTAATAATAATAATTTAATTCAGATCGATAACTTGTATCTAAACATCTATCACTGAAAAAGTAGTTGTTGGCATTTCCGAGATTTTAACACAACTACTGACTACCTTGTTCGAAAAGGCTTACATACAACTACATACTATACGTGCTTAAATTTCACAACTTTTATTCATTTTGACTTTACAATCATAGTTACGCATATAACATTTTACATACTTACAATACTATGTGCTATTCAGAGCCATAAGGTGTCATCAATCTTTAATCATTTTTACAATTACAAACAAACGCATTACTACAATTTGAAAGAAGCGTTTGTACGCCTGGAAAGCCATTCGTATTCATCAATTATTCTCTGAGTTATTTGTACTTTTAATGGACGAGCGAATCTGTATCTCCCTTATTTTGTTCGTTTTCTTGTGTTTTCTTTCTTCCTGAGAAATATGTTCAACAGGCTGAAAACAGAAGACGGTACGAGGGTGCGAAAACACATTTCTCAGATCTGAACTTTTATTGAATTAATGAACATCTGCAGACTTAGCTAAGTCATACTACATCGTACGTATTTTTATTGTTTGACCATCCTCTCTCCCTCTCGTGAAACGGGACGCGTACAGTCTGCTGCTCTCAGTGCCTCTTGCTACAAAACAATTACAATAAATGGTCGCGGGTTAATTTGCGCACTTTTTGTTTTTTGATAGATTTCAAATTTCAATGTGTAAAACATCAGATCGGCATTTGTATGAATTGATTATATGGGTGGGTAGAAATTATGTTGCAAACCTGTATTATAAGGTAGAGGTTGTAAAGCGAATCTAAATCAATTCCTGCACACTTTTTGCCGAAGAATTTGTCCATATTTTGTCCAGATCGCTTGCCACCACCCCACTGACCGGGCAGACTGAAGCTAAACTGTGCACATGTCGGGTGAAGCTGGTAGGCGAGGACGACACAAGCAATAAGCAGGACTACCGTACACTGTTTCATTCTGAAATGTTCACAATATTACAGTCGTAAGTTGTGGTGAGCAGTGTTCAAGCGGCTTTTTCAAAACTGCAGCAACTAAGTCTTATTTCTAGGCAAAACGTTGAATAAATGGTTAGGCAATATTGATACTCCAGGTATCTCCATTTACAAGTTTTAAATTGACAAATATCGTGCAGATGTTGGTTGACGGCATTGATAAAAATATAAGACGGTCAACACATTTGTTATTTCTCATCAAAATGCACTTTTGTAGCTGATACATTTCATAGTAACAAAAGCGCGCGACGTACCGTGTTCAGAGATTCAGTGTGAAAATGATGCATATCTCACTTACCTTCGGCCTTTCAGAGGGTTCTGTCCTAAAGCTCGTAATTCGGGGTCGTGTTGGGATCTCTGTGAGTTGCTTTAGGCCTCCCCGATTTATATACTCTGGTTCGACGCCAGACCCCGAAATGAGCTGAAACGCCTCGGAATAGAGGATAGAAAGTCCCCACGCGAGTTCAAAAGTAATTAGCCAAGATACCATTTCACAGAGGTCACCTTGGAGTATTAGCGCCTAGCAGGTGGCAGATTGTTTCCTCTTATAGCTTAAGTTCCCGCTCACTAACAATTGTTTTGACATAGATTGGGAATTGCAGCACTCTATTTTCAGAAACAATTATACCTCAAACGGTCACTGTCTGATCTCATTTCGTTGATTGGCGTATTGCTGCCAACTAAAATCATATAATCAAATGAAACGTTTTCAAAGTATCCCGGCACATAATCAAGCCTCGAATAAGCATGGAACCACAATAAGATCAGCTCAAAATGGTAGACGTGTTAAGTCTAAAACTGGTAAGGCCCCATAAAATTAATAAGTTGTTTCTCAGGCTTTTATTTGCCTGAGACGAAGAGTGCGGGCGGCAGGTCAAGTTTTTTTTATTTTTATTTTTTTCTGCGAAAAAGGGGGCGGCAGGTTTTTTTTTTATTTTTTCGCCAGGAATTTAGGGGGGCGGCGGGCCCGCGAATAAGTAGGGGCGGCAGGTGCCTTTTTTGTTGTTGAAACAATTGGCCCATTTTAAGGGGTTTTAGGCCCATTTAGGGAGTATTCCTCGGGTGAGAGTTGGTTTGGGGGATATATTTTTTTTTTCTTCCTTGTCAATTAGGGGCGGCAGGTTTTTTTTGGTTTTTTTTCTGTGAAATTAGGGGCGGCAGGTGTTTTTTTTTTAAATTCTGTGAAATTGGGGCGGCAGGTATTTATTTTTATTTTTTCACGCTTTACCGAATAAAAAGAGGGGGCGGGGGGTCTCAGGCACATGCGGGCGGGGCCTGAGAAATAACTTATTAATTTTATATGGCCTAACTACAAATGTGTGACAATCACCAAATTTATCTGTAGTCACTGGATATTTCGGGGGAAAAGAATTTTATGCACTTTTCGCGGTCTTCGGGACATAGCTTATATTCAGCCTGTGAATATCTGATTCAGAGCGAGTAAAAAGCTTTAATGACCTCCAAAGCGCGGCAGTGGTATTTATTTGAATTCCCAACCTGAACTTTAAAACAAATTTGTATTGTAGGTTACACGATTGTTAATGCAGGATTTTTTCAGGTAGTTAGCCACCGAGTAGTCAACAATGAACGTTCTTTCATCTACCAATTTAGTTCAAATATGCTAAGCAAATATGTCCGTTAAAAAATAATGTAACTATCTTTTGGTTGAAATTGAATCCCTCAGATGGTTTGTATTAAAAATTGCTATAGCAGCTTGTAGTGACTTCAATAGATTGCTATATTAAACCTATTTTTTTTCCTTCTACAGACATTATATTAATGTTCCTCTCATATCTAACACTCGCGCATTGATTCCGATAGAAAAAAGTCCGCAAAACTTCTTTGATGATAATTATCAAACTAACGCCTAAACTTAGTTATAGCAAAAGCTGTGATGAACTTTCGGTTATCGGGCTGGGTTATAGTGTCAAGCATATCAAGTAGCGCTTCACCAGGGGGGGAGACTTCAGCTCATCATTGGATGTGTTATATATTTAAGGTCCAGCATCTAATTTTCAGTTTTAGCTATTTCATATCTAGCGTATGAAACTATCCGATATTATGATGAGATTTGGCTATGGTTCCAAAATACAAGAGAGGAACATACGCCTTATTGTATTATACCGACACACCAAGCTTTCATTGTTTTCAAGTACGAGGGGTGACCCCCCGTCTTTATTCATACTCGCTTGTATTGCGCTTCGTTCGTTCTCACGCACGGCGCCGTAATAGTTTACCGCCGCGTTGTGTACCAAACGAGCAGGCACCCGTCGACGGGAAGCGTGTAGACCCCACGGCTTGCTGCAGAAAGTCCTCCATCTTGCGGTATAAACGAGGAAACACTGCCCTCGCCGGTCGACATTTAAATTCTCGTGTGGGACGGACAAGTAGAAAGGTACGACTATTATTTTTTACTTAGTGATTGCAGAGAAACTAAAGATCACAACGCACTATATTTTGTAAATAATGCATCTTTATTTCACACGCTATCTTCTTTTATATTTCGCTCGCCATCGCTCACTTATGGAAGCCATAGCCAACCGTGTATAACAATACGTTCAAACTGCGTATTCTTGTATGCACCGTTTTCATTGATAACACGCATTTCACATGATCGCAAATATTTATAATTGTCCTTCTAGCAATGGGTCAACACATTTTTATGTTGCAAGTAGATATTATAACTATTTTCCCACCAAGTATACACTAACACATCGACGAGATTGCGAATGCCAAATAGTAGCGTGGTCCTAAACAATGCAAACATTGTGTGTACTCGCCGGTTGGCTTTGAAACCTGGATCATTTAAATTGATTTTGTTCTTTGAATATGCTAACACACTGTTTCTGCTGTTTCTTTTAGATGGGAACTAGGGTGTATATCGGCCGGTTGTCCTACCACGTACGGGAAAGGGACATAGAAAGGTTTTTCAAGGGATATGGCAGAATCAGGGAAATGATGCTGAAGAACGGTTATGGCTTTGTGGTAAGTTAAATAGCTTGTTATATATGGTGACCTTTATTGTCTTCAAACTTGTTCTTCGATTAACACTTTTTAAATTTATTCATTATCACTTACTTCTTTTCTTTTATTTTAGGAATTTGATGATTACAGAGATGCTGACGATGCAGTGTACGAACTTAATGGAAAAGAGTTATGTGGAGAAAGGTAAAGACTTAATTTTAATTTCAGCATTAGCTGATCTCGTGCTACTTCATCACATTATTAAGTCAACTGGTTTTTAAATTATCACTACTTAACATATTTCTTTTTTTTGGTAGAATTTTAGTTGAACGTGCCCGCGGTGCACCAAGAGGTTCGGATTATGGACGTGACAGGGATAGGGGGGGCTACAGCTCCTATCCTCCAAGGCGTAGTCGGGGTGGGGGTGGCGGTGGAGGTGGTGGCGGAGGAAGAGATAAGTAAGTCACCGTTATAACTTTTGTTCAGATATTTTAAATTACTTTCAAAGAATCGAGTCCTATTATAACCTTTGTCTGAACTTGTTCCTTGTCAATTCTAGGCATGGAACCAGGTATGGACCACCTGTAAGGACCGAATATAGGCTGATAGTGGAGAACTTGTCCTCTAGAGTTAGCTGGCAGGTAAGCTCAATCTAAGACTTTTCATTAGGCAGCTGCAGCTACCATAATTACGGAAGTTTTGAGGTAGAATGCAGTTGTCGTTTAATAGAGCTTAATCTTAACTTGACAGCTGCATGGGTTCATCATTCAGTTTTTGAATTATGTGGTTCATAAGCGCGTATTGTACACAAACTTTATCGTTCCAAAGCTTTTATTTGATTTGTTCTTAATGTATGCTGAAATATTTCTCAAATGTAAAATTTGAATAATACATATTTGACGGAAGAAATTATCAGCCACTAGCCTAAATTAGACTATACTCTCAATCTGGATAGATTTAGTGCTCTGCATCCTAGAATCTGGCGTGAAGTCCACACAAAACTTGATCTTCCTGTCGTCCACAATTCAGTGTTATTATAATTTAAAAAGTCCCTTCATGGAAGTAACAAGGCTTAAGTGGTTTCTGCAATGTGATAATTTGTTTAATATGAATTAAATGCTTCATTTTAGCTTTAATCAAATGGTATATCCAAATTGCAAAGGCATTTTATATCAGACGCTAAAATAAATCCTTGCAGCGCCACAAAATTGCTTACTTCTTTGAACCCATGTCAGCTCTATCTTCCTAATACTTTGATGTGGCTATTATCTTCCTAAGATTTTTCACCAGCTAACAGGTGAGCGAATCACTTTCTGAGAGGTGAGGTCAATATGAGAGCATCCAACATGTGTAAGAATACCAGACGAGTCTAGGGAAGCGTGTTGAGGGCTGAACGGTTAATCCAGGGTTGTCCAACGGTTTCATCATCAGCGTGTCCATATCTAAGGGTCCAAACCGCCTCATTGGCAGGCCATGTCTAGGGGAACGGAGCTTCCAGCAAGAAGCTATTCTTTAATTTCAGTTGTCGGGCTGCTGTCTGATGACTTAAGGGGGTCACTAGAAGTCACTCGCGTTCCCACATGCCACTAGCATGATGCCGAGAGTCGTATTCTGGCCTTAATTGGTAGCCTAGAAGGCAGGCACGAGTCTTTCGAAACTCCGAGCGGTCTCCCGGTTCGCCCCATGAATGAGATAGAATGAATGCGATGAGAGGTAAAAGGCAATCCGCAGCCGGCGATGACGCTCCTCCCCACAATCCCTTGTTCGGTCCTTACGCCCGCCCTGAGGGTTGTGAGCATTCAGATGGATGTCAGGTGCCCCAATACCAATGCGACGATCAGAAGCACTCCGTGCTTGGGCTCTGACGATGCTAGGTCGGTTGACATCACTGCTGACAGTCGCTCTTACCGCGCTAGGTTCAGTCAGGGTTACTGGTTCATAACCAAAACAGCATTGAGGTAAATGCACAGTATACTTTCTAGACAGTTTGTGTTTGTCTAGCGACGTATATGTATGTTTAGAAACTGAAATTAAGTTTGGTGTCTCGGTAAAAACAAGTAACGATGTTTTTATTACGAACCGATTAATTTAAATTTCGAATTATCCTAATAAGTAGTGGCAGTCTAAGTTCACTTGTTTGTATTTATGTTGGGAGGGATAGAAAGTGGGGACCTAACGACGATGCTAAGGACTGACGTTGGACTATTGGAATCTACCTGTTAGACGTGTCGAAGAATGGGTAACCGAACCAAAGCCGAACACTTAATCAATGCGTGTTACTATTCGCCTCCCCTGAAGCAAAACGGAGTTCTACTATAACTGGTTATATGTATACCGTAAGAAAAGGCCTGGAGGAGAAATTCATATATTTCACTTTATTACCTTCAGGATCTGAAAGACTACATGAGGCAAGCTGGTGAAGTTACGTATGCTGATGCTCATAAGCAAAGGAAGAACGAAGGGTAATTTTTAATTATTTTACATTATATAATCTGTAGGACTAATGTTCCTTTTAAAAATAGAGTAGTGATGTTCCATCTTTCGGGTCTGAATTCATATTGAGGACAACTTTCACTGAACTCTCTGGTAATAATAAAAAATATTCATTAACTGTTTCCCAAAACGATCATTCATCTGTATACTTTCTGATTTCAGCATCGTAGAATTTGCTACGAGCTCAGACATGCGCAACGCAATCGAAAAGTTAGACGACACAGAGATCAACGGCCGCAGGATTCGTCTAGTTGAAGATCGCCCGAGGAGAAGTAGTAGACGAAGGTAAATACTTTTTATCAACTCCCTTCAATGGATAAAATACATACATTTGTAATATAGAGCTAACGAATAACAATTCGCTGACATTTTTTTCCTTAGCCGAAGCCGCTCCAGGTCTCGCAGCAGGAGCAGATCAAGGAGTAGGCGTAGCCGATCAAGGAGCAGCCGCAGGAGTCGCAGTCGCTCAAGGAGTCGTTCTAAGAGCAAAAGCAAGTCTAGGAGCAGATCCCGCAGTCGAGGTAACTCCAGGAGCAAGAGCCGCTCAAAGTCTAGGAGTAGGTCCAGGTCCCGATCCCACTCCAAATCACGCAGTAGGAGCAGATCCAGAGACAGGGACGTTCACGAACGTTCCAAGAGCAAGTCACCCGTGAAAAACGGCGATGACGATAAAGAAATGAAAGATGACTCTCGCGCAGAGTCTGATAAAGATGATTAGATCTATTGTCTCTAACGGAGGATCGCACTACCATCTGTCACGTTTGACATCCGTACCTTTGGCTTGGTAAATGACGAGGACTAAGACATGATACCCTGCATTATGTAGGGTGTGTTTGGCTTAATCCTCGTCCATTGCAGCAAATTCTAAACTTTATTATTTTTGTAAATTCAGGTAAATTGTAAATGTCTAATTGGAAACTTAACTGGGTAAGAACACTCCACCCGTGCGATTACGCACAACCAATGTATTAAATCTTATTTTTATAGAATTATTTGTGATAATTCTAAGTAACTGAATTTCAAAAGTTTCCGATTTTTTCTTACTCGCCATGTGTAAGGTTTGATGAATTTAGCGTACAACTTTAAATCTTTAACCACTCGTACAAATCGTCAGCGCATCGCAATTGTTCTGGGTCAGTTTGGCCGCTAGTAAGGAGTCGTTTTCACTCGTCAGCACTAGATTTTCGTGTCAAGCCTATCTCGAGAAAAACCTTCAAATGCATTTGTGTATGGTGTACGTATATGTATCACTATATTATAACTTTGTGTGTACTTTTGAGAAATTATGTAAAGAATTCAGAGCTATATATATTAAGATTTATGTCTGTACTGGACGTCTCCTTTAAATAAAATTTTAAACGTGATATGTTTTTACTCAATTGCGATAGGTTTAATCAGCTGGGTTTTCCAGCTATTTCTTCTCTGAACATGCCCAAGTTAGTGTGCAATTTCAATATTGTATTAGTACAGTAACATGTTAAACAACTGTATTCATGCCGAAAAAGCAATTTTACCTAATAAGAACTTTATTAATGCGTGAAAACCGCGATAAGTTAAGATCGTGTAAATAAGGCCTGTTTGGAAGCTATTGTTATACTATTTCTTTGCCGTTTTAAAAAAGAGTGTGTTGGTAACCCAACTCGTCAACAAGCCGAGCGTACTTAATTTCATACGATATTATTAGATCGCTGTAGTAATGCCACGTCAAGATTTTCAAACAAGTTTTCCGACACAAAGCATTTATTTCACGAATAGCATTTTTCTTGCGTGATTATCACACATATGCTTACACTCAATAGTAATTGTGCTACATATATAC
>JAXGGS010018229.1:0-20833 GCA_035585475.1 Armandia brevis | reverse complement strand
TCCTTAATCTCTTGCTGAAAGTGGAATACACATTAATATAGGTTTTAATCCCTGCTCACCAGATATATTACTACTGCCGTGAATATGCTTTTGTAGTATAGGCACGCTTTGATTAGTAGGTGTTACACTACTGCTATGCTAAATATTTTTTAATGACTTTTTAAGCGCATACACCAATTATATTTAACATCGATGTAAATTGAAGCATTAACTTCATCGTCAATACCAAACTAAATTTAGCACTCACACTTTGCTGCAGGATTGATTGATTTTATTCAATATTATGTAGAGTGAATATTTACAAATAATATTTCAGAGACACTATCGAGTTCCAGTGTTTGCACAATATCTTATTAATAACCTATCGATATCTAGCTAATTCTAGTTAACGTCGAATAATGGGATGATGTTTGTTATGATTGAGATATTGAAACGTTATCCGTTATTTAAAATCTAACATATTACCTGAAGGAAAAGTGGAACTTCTCAAATTGCTCCCTTGACAGATAACCCGAAATTGATTTGCACTTCTAAAGCAGCTTAGGTTCTCGCGAATAAAATATACCTCTATTATATTGTTCACACCACACAAATAATCTATAATTATGCGATAATGTCACTACGTATTTGTAATAGGGTATATTAATCATCATGAAAAAAAATCCTAGTTTTTATGTATCGCCTCTTCTCAAAGGTTGGACACGATTGCCAATGTTTTTCCAGCCTTATCAGATTTTTTTTGGGAGGGGAGAACATGAGACAATTTGGCTCGTGTCTTTGAGCCTTCAATATTAGCTATCAATAACTATCTACAAGGCGGCGGTCTAGGCAAAAAATACACAACCGCCTTGTCTCCTCAAAAATGTAAAACAAGAATTTATCCTTGCTTGATTGTCCAAGCTGGCACGCCGTGAGAGGCTTATAAATGTACATAAATCACATCATAGAAGGGCGCCGTTCTCTGCCTCATCAGCTGACTCATCCACCATATGCATCTCTCGTGCCGAGGTAACCACCATAATCCTGTCGTCCGACTCCTCAAAAATCACAGACGAGCGGCACTGATTGCAGATGGCCACCACCGTGGCTGTCCACGCCGTCAGAGCCCCACAGAGGCGAGCGTAGAAAGGCCACCCGAAGTACACGGTGACGTCGGTGAAGGTTGTGATGCCCTTCGTCTCCTGGGTCAGCTTGGTCCCGAACAGAGCAACCGAGGCGGTAGATAGCAGACCTGAAAAATGCACACAGCATCGTAACAACATCAATCGAGTTTATTTTTAATTTGACAATCATTTGAAACGCGCACATCGAAAGCAATATACAGTTAATTGGTAGATACTCAAATACCAGGAAACTGATATAGTAGGCGTATGGGAAATAATATTATACGACTTTCTCGATTATTCAATCCGAATATAGCTAGTGTTACGCAAACTTTTCACACCATATTTTTCGATTTGATTTGCATAACGCATGTGGTACATGTATACATATGTACTTATGGATTAAAGAATCACCCAAACGCAAGCAATGTAACTTTGAAGTATATGAGTACATGTACATATTCATAATATCAGATTGAGGTATTTTAGGCATGTCAGTAATTTAACACAGTTTTTCCACACACCAATAACGATCGAATTGTTCTTTACGACTGACCCAGCATGCCAAATTCAAAACAACACTTCAATAATGGCACAATCTGATAGCTGTGAATTGACATTTAGTACATTTGTAATTTACATATGAGAGCTTGGGGGGATGGCAGAGGCTCTGCTATTGGTGATCAGTACCGTGACATTCCCTCTGGCTGCTCTACATTTATTCTGTACCTGCGCATTCATTTCAGGTCACACATACCAAGCGTCATTCGCTCACTAACATTCCATTTGCGAACTATATCTTGTTCTCTGCCTTTTTGGATACCTGTGGTACATTTTACTATCACCATGAGCAATTTGATGAAGGATCTTTTTAACAAGTTTGACTTGAACAAAGATGGTAAGATTACCGCCTCTGAGCTGACCCAGGTCTATGCGAATATGTATCCTGAGGAGAATGAGGCAGAGACAGCCGGCCGTGTTAAGGTAATAAAGAGCTCTCTTTCTGAATCTAGCCCAATGATCATTAACCTGTTTGCAGGTTACAAGAAAAACTATGTTTTCAAAGAGCTTTCTTTTATGTCGGATAAAAGGAAATTTATATTTCAATCTGATGTATAATTCTTGGGGTATGACCTCCTTAAAGACCGCAGATAAAAGATCCAACATGATTTGTCCATCTCGTTGTTCAAGCAAGCTTGCCGCATGTTTTCGCCTACGTCTAATGAGCTAGATTGCGACACCGCTCATACAGATGACCACTTGTCAATACTCGCTGTGTCTTTAAATGAACTAGATGTTTCCCTTAAAGGGAAAATGTGATGGGCATGACTGAATATGAACTTTGGGCCGGCCTAAACTTGATCATTTCTTTCCAGACTATCCTTGATCAGATGGATAAGAACCACGACGATGAAATCACCTGGGACGAATTTGCAAGCACCCTTTTAGCATAACTTTTGAAAATATCAGACGACTGAAAGTGTTATTATCAGAGTTATGTGAGCATCTTTATTGCGCGGCTCTTCAATATATATCGGATTAATTTTCACAATTGAAGATATGGTGACACTGAACTATACATACATTTAATTTATGGACATCTGTCTTGGTCAAACATCGTAATTCAGTACATACTTTGGTATATATCCGTTGGGAGTGTTCGATCAAATATGGGTATGATGTAATGTTCGGCAAGTTTGTAATTACAAATTAAATGATTAAAAAATGAAAAACAATTTCAAGGTCAGTTTCTCACTCATTATACTGAATTTTTCCGAGCCAACATGTGGCGGTTACATTTTAAATCCCAAAGCACAATACAAAGTATTTACATTTATATAAAAAACCGAAATAGTGACATCCACACGTACGGGGTTGAATAGGTAAGAGTTATTGAAATATATTCTCTCTAAGTGTCACAAAAAACTCTTTCCCCACCACCACAGTATATTTAAATATTTCCTTGAATAATTGAATACATTGTAATTTGTTTAATAGCGATTTGTAATAAAGTTCCAGAACAGCATGGTACTACACCAGGGTACTACACATACTGATTATGTAATATGCAAAAAGCTCACGAGAACACATTAAGGTTGATGAAGTAGGTCATCGGTTTAGTATAATTGGAACTCATAGTTTAATTTCTTTGATGTTGTTTAACGTTCTACTGTTCATGATTTGTACTGAAGAATAATCCCCTAAAATGTACATGAACTTTCAAGGGAGAACTGTTACGTTATTACTAACCGCTCTGTTTCTTAGTTCTGAAGGATATCGGAGATTTATTGCGCATCATGGTCCAAATTCTCCATTTGCCCGAAATAGAGTTAATGTTTCTTTGGATCCGAACACCTAGAATATAGTGAAATAGTGTCTGTCCCAGATACCCCACATATTTCGGTATTTTCATTGGCTCTGCCGTAATACCCGCGGGATCCTCTGAATAGTAGACCAGAGGATTATGACTTGCAGATAACCTTTAGCTTATATTATTCAAAAACTGTCAACAAAACTACACACAGGCTATAGTTTAAATGAATTTCGTGCAGCTGCTTGCGGCAATCTTAAATGAAAATTGTACAAAACTGCAAGAGATGGATGGAAAGTGAATTAAAGAACAAGCTCTCCCTATCAGACGCGCCACGAGGAAATGGTTGAGGAGACTTTCGGGAACCCAGCCGACAATGGTTCCTCGAAGCTCCTGTCCTTCGTGTAATACGTCAAGACACAAGGGTTACGACATCTAAACACAATGATCAATCCACGTTACTGTCAATTTACATCTTTGCCAAGAGAAGCTGCGCTGTTGCCTCCGAGGAGTTTGTGCTCCCTTTCCACAACCTTCCCTCGCTGTTGTCGCTATTTTTCTATCCCCCGAGGTTACTAATTTCCGGGAAGCGAAGGACGACCGCGGAAACGAGACTGTGATGCCGCGGATGCCGAGTTTTGTCTCGCCACCCAGGAGTAGATGCATTCTCATCAACTCGTTTCATAAGTGAAACCGGCATCTTGACGCAGCCTGATTTGGCTGATTATCATAAATCCAGGTGGTTCGAGGAAATCCTATCAGCTCTGGATTCCCCTGACATCCAGCCCGTTCTGACTGTTTATGATGGTTTCACCTTATAGTCATGTAGATAGGTTTCATAGCCCATCATTAATGTTATTGCCTGAACGCAAGAGTCACAAAAAGAAGCTAAAAGAAAGACTTAAGGTCAATCAAATCAGACTCCCGAACATTGTTGAACATTGATAGAGGGACGAAGGAGAGTTGATTGCGGTAAGCATGGACGGAGAGGTGGATACATGCCAGCCAGTTTACTGCATCTCATCACGAAACAAACGACGCGCTGACCAACCGAGCATAAATACCTCCATCTCATCTGCCAACCGAAGACGTTCTCCATACCACAGGCCAACACGATCACACTATGCAAGGCATCTGCAAGACCTGATTACTAGTAATTCTACCCCTTTACCATGACTTTTAATTAGCTGGGTGGTCTACGCTTTAACACTAAAGAATCTATACACCATCCTAGAAACCCTACTTGTAAATGCAAAGCCTTTCAATCTAACTTGACCATCCATGGAGATTGTCAGTTCATCAAATTAGCATAGGTGGTAGAGTTTTTGTGTGTCCGACTGATTGCCGGTTCCCACCAAGGAAGTGTATAATTCATCGGCAGCTATCTCCCTAACCCTCAACTCGTGCACTAAATCCCCACGATCGATCTAGCCCATTACCACCATCTTGGTGTCACCAGATTAGAAGCAAAATCCAGTTAGAGCTGAAAACAGCCAGCTTTAATGGGATTAATCAGGAGAGGCCTATTACCTGCCACGAGTATCTGCTCAGTAGGCGTTGACTCCCCGGGCCCTTGTCAGTGCCACAGTGAGTGATAATGTCTCCTATCGTATCGCTGTTAAACTGGGATGACTGCTAAGGATAGGGATGTTGATTAAGGAGAGCACCGCATATGATTAATTCAATAAGGCTTCTATTAGCTTCTATTATCTGCGCATTCGGATGTGAACTCTCTGCGCTGCATTAAAGACACTTTTGTCGCCAGCAGGCATCCTAAAGCCACGCTAAGGTAATGGATGCGAGTGTTTAAGCTGGAAGTCACAAGCTATGGGGGAGGCTATTTTTACTCCCATTATTTTTCCATTAGTACTCCTTGCCCATATTTCCAGGTGAGCTAGCTAGCGACTGTTAGCCATGCCCTATCATGGGTAGTGTCATTACTAACAACAGCTAAAGCTACCATTTCGACGATATTCCAAATATAGTTATTGCGCAAAATCTGTGTCCTAACTGTTAGCTACTGTTTCCCCATTCGCCCTGCAGTAAACTGGACACAGCGCTGCAGGACATTGCTGAATAATGCGGAGAATGCAATTGGGCTTGATAGAGAAAGTGCTTTGTTATCGATGTGTCATCAAGTATATTGTGGATAAAAAGGATGAATTGATGCATAAATGCCCAAATCTTTCATCAGCTCGGCCTCTGGCAAATTAAACAATTGATGAGCGCCTATCTCCATACTGACCTGATTTCAATCAGCCCGTCAATCCAGGTTAATCTATGAAAGCCTTAGTCATAAGATCAGCGTCTGACTTGAGATTCTGAGTAGTTCAGCATTGACAGAGATCCACAAGCATTAGCTACCTTCATACGTGTTCTTGTTTAGGTTCGCTGTCCCGATGCTTTCATCGATTATTTATACAGCGCTGAGCGTTAACTCCGATGCATATTATCACAAAGACACCACATGGATAGTATCGACAGTTTGATTTACAGGACACAGAATAATGAAAACAAAATCGGTTTAATTGTGTAAAATCCGCATTGCCCATCAGAGAAGTCATCCGCATGATTCACTTGTGTCCCAGTCAACTTTGCTCTATTTTAAGCTAGAATATTATGTATATTCCCTGATCGACCCGGATGGTTGATTGCTGTACATTCGCACAAGTAATAGGTATAAGAGAAAGTCAGCAACAATCAATGGATGAGTAAATTGACATGATCGATTCTGTACATCTATCGGCCCCCACAGAGTCCCAACATCTCTCAAACGGTTTGTTAACCGGAATTCTTATGCCACAGCCCTGCGGAAATGTTGTAACCGATTGTTTCCTTTGTGGGTATAAGTCGAATGCAAATATCCACCCGCGGCCTTCTCCAGAAAAGGGAGCATCCTGAGGAGCGGCACAACCGACTTCATCAACCTGATGGCCTTGGTCGGTGGGTGGCTGATGAAAACTTGCCAGGCGGTCAGGCCGTGTATTTTTCCATCAATTCAGGGTCACATGTGGTATTGTGCAATCGCTTGAGCTGATTTAGTCGGGGACACTTTTCCTTACTTTAAAATATCATCTCCTTACGAGTTCGATGACCTTGCATGGTGAAGAATACAGCACTCGCCACAGGAATTGGGTTCAGTTGATGAATTATAACGGTTGGCAAATATATTCGATTTACAGACAGTTGATCGACCAGTGCTGAGTTATGGCACAGGACAAATTGATGGAGATTCACGTGGCTCCAGAAAACAAGGCTGACATTAGTCCACGCAAGAGCGGATATCAGGCCTTTCTTACCCGTGACTTAGATTGACATTCGACCCTTAAGTCGAAGATTACAAACCGTAAAAGCTTCAATCGCTCAGATATGAAAGAATTTTCTTCGAATCAGAATCTAATACCGAATTCATGTTATTTCACACTACGTATTAGACAATGGCAATTATCATTGAGGACCCCGGAATTTTACAATCCCACGCTGGTTAGATGATGAATCACGTCGGAAAGGGAGCAACTTTCAAAACAAGGTGATTACTTTCGGGAGGTAAGTAGAAGAACTTACACGATACTGTGAGCACTATGAGGGTTGGACGACCGCAGGCGACTGGACACTGTCTCCGGCGAAGGACCACGTCCACGCAGCTGACTATAGCTGTAACAAGGGCGATGGCCAGCAAGGCAAGGCACCAGTACTCAAGGTGGGCTACAACTCCAAAAGGCTCTGGAAAAAAAGGAAAGAGTTAATTACGCCTTGTTAAATGGAAATAAATATGTCACAGTTCTATTTCATCTAAGTGATAATTTTAATTAAGAGGGTTTATTATAATAGTGAAGAATTTATTACGTCTTTTCTGAATGTTATAGACTTAGCCAGGCAATCTATTTGTGTGCCAGATCTATAAAGTCACTTGGTTTTGTATAAGACCAAAGGGCAAAGTATTCTTTTCGTTGGCTAGCTTATATAGCCATGAACAGTCTTCGTGACAATGAAGCTTTACCTGCGTAACATAAATTACAGTAATTCAGCGTTCAACTTGACTTTTAGGATTGTTTAATGACCCTTTGTTGCGCCGAAGCTTTCACGACCTCTCGGACAAAGGACACATCCTTAAGATGTAATAAATTTGGAAAAAGGACATCCAGCTCTATCTACAGGAAGAGGGATGCACGATGAAAAGATTTACTCTGACAAGGACTGTCAATTTATAATGAGACCCATGCCGGTTCCCCAGGCTAGTTGTTGCCCCAAATCCACGACATTTCAGTTTATGAGTAACTGAAGGAAAGATTCTGCGGATCAGGCACACGCGGTTCAACAGAAAATAGATATATTAGATTCAGATGCGGAGTCTGAAAGCAATGGCAAGAAATCGGTCTCATATCCAGATGATGGAAAGCCATGCTCTGGTTAAACCTTGTTCACTAAATACACTATCCATCTTCCTGTCGGGATTGCTAGGTTTCTTAATTACTTTCATTCACGAAAAATAATCCTTGCGAGACCAAGTAGGATGGGGGATCATTTATCAAGCCACCATGATTCTGGTACATGGTAAATGCTTTCGTGGAGTTCCTTATCGGGTTGCATGGTATCGGCTCCCAAGCTATTGCTCAACTGTTCATTTTTGGCTTTTACAACACTCGCTTATTCAACAGTTTGGCTTATTTAGCAACATATGCTCCGGATGAGAGAATCTGTTTGATATTAGACTTGTCGTGTGCGGTGTGAAAATGAGCAGACGATACACGTAACAACTACTTTTACACCGCACATGGCGGGCTTCTCACCTGATGTTTGTGAAACCTTTCACGATCGTCAATGTCTCACGTTTACCAGCTTTCATTTTTGTTGCACATACACATTGATGCACGCCAGAGAGAGATACCAGAGAGTCAGACAGAAACCTCACTCGGTACATAATGAGGACAGAGATTCAGCAATTGATGGAGAAGATGACACGCAATTAGAGGCAAAACTAATTTCCTTCAGATCACACCGTTGGGAATGGCCGGCTTTATATTGGTATGGTGAAATAATAACGGTGTTCTCCTTGTGAAATGGCATACCCAATTTGAGGACAGTCATTACTGCCGGAAGGATCTGCGCTGTCCGAACTCAGTAACATTTACTAGTGGCCAAGGGCATGTCATCCTCAGTAAAGTCCTCAGCATCATTACTCCATAGTGACCGTACACCCTGGAACTGCTTAAACAAATGTCAAACTACGATAGGATCTAGTCTAGTTATCTTGGAGGCAAAATAAAACTGAAATTGTTTATAGTTGATACTATACTAAGTGATTTGAACAAAAAGGTTCGACTGTAGATGTTTTGGGGCCTGACAGTAAAGCTCAATAAAATGCTCAATGACGAGTCCGTGACAATAACTAGATTAGATGATGTGCGTGGCACTTTCCACCAGCTGAATCACACGAGGCGCTCGTCTCAATTTGTCTTTTTGTCCGATAATTCCCATTTCTTTTCAAATGATTATTTGCTTTATTCGTGCTCAGCGTAGAGACATGGCTGAAAAACGTACATGTCTCAAGGTCCCAGTCACGAGGAGTAGCGAGTGTCTATATTGTCTCACCGGGTCCAACTGCTTTGCTTTCAAGAATGTATTCTACTTCTTTGGTTGAAAAACATATTCATGAGTTAGGCCAGAGAGCTGTGAATGATATTCCACTGCCCCATTGTTCGATTGATTTGATATTGGGCTTGGCTGGTGTCAATGTCCTGATGACACGCTCAGATGGTCCACATCGAGCACATGTTCAGGCCGGGTGAGTAAGTTCCCCGAACCATCAGGTAAACAGTCACCATCAAATTCTCTGATTACGCCGTAGCTATTCATGCGCACCAAGATTCAGTGTTCGACCGATGTATGCCTTTTTATGTAATGGCTGACAGTGTTGACATTGAGTCTGTTTCTCTGGTTCTCTGGCTGTAAACCATGAAGGAGAGCACACAGGCAAACGTTTCAGTGGTGCGACTCTCCTGCAGTCTGGCACTCTACACGCCGGAGACTTCATCATTTACCACAGCCGCCGGCGGAGCACGGACAGGGTCAAACCAATGTGCTTGTCGGTGTCATGGGTCAGCACAACATGACTATAAAGGCAGTTTGATAGCTTACTTGCTGCTCATGATGTCAGTGTGGACCATAAAAGGAAGATGTTGTCTGCAGCTTTGATGGTAGTTTCAGAACAGGCACTGAGCAAGCAGCCAACTACATCAGTTGACCTCTGTTTATGAAAAAAAACGTTCACAGCTCAATGGCTCTGACTGATGAGAAATTTGACGAGAAAATGGAGCTACCGACCGTCACTGTTTTCGTGATGGTTCCGTGGTTTGTGAAACAGCACCAAACGTCACATGACTTGGTGATATAGTCGGTGGCCAGTTTGTTAAGCGCTGGCTTACTCGACAGTGCTCCCCTATGATATTATTCGAGTTGCAGTGCCCAGCCGGAGTGGGGAGAACCCCGCCTATTCGTGGTTGGGAAAGAGTCTTTAGGGGGCAGTCTGGATTCCAATTACTCAATCTTAAGCTTCACATCTAACGGAATCAAGGGGGCCCGACAAGGTCATGCGCTATCAGTCGGCAATTGTTGGCCATTTTTTAAGTATGTTAAAAGCAACTGTCCTCCTCACACAGGAGTTAAGCACAGTGGCTAATCCAGCTATTTTTTGTTTCGAACGACATGACTGTACCTTTTCTCATTTTTTGCGGGTACGTATAGACCTAATCATGATTATCTGCTCGCAGTAAAACCTAAGGGGACAATACATCAGCTGTATACGGGCCGCCTAAGCCAATATCATGTCTCTTCTGCAAACGAACATCTACCTTTGGGTAATCACCCGGTACAAGCAATTCACCAGCAATTCCTTGCCGTCATTCGCTATCATTGCTCATAGCTTTAAGTATCTGTCACTGGGAACAACCCACCCAACAGTCAACTAGATAAGAACTTATGTCGTTCTGTATGCCGTTCGTGGTGTGTTGGGTTCTAACTATTTCAAACGCCCAAACTGCCAAAGTGGGTGAAACCTAAAAAAATAATTTACCCTACCATTCCAGCCAGCTCGCCATGCGTTCACCATTTAATCGAGCAAACAACAGTGAAATTAATAAAAAATGATGATAGCGAGTCCAAAAAAGAGGATCCTCCTCTTCATCATTTCATGAAAGGTTTCTTGCAGAGTTTGACAAATAGTCGGTTGTTTGCAGCTACTAAACCTGAAGGCAACATGACAAAAGGAGACAGTGGCAGTAAAAAGCAGACGAGATAGTGAACTATGAGAGACAGCTTTCTTATGGTAAATGCGCCGGGGGACTGTTACTCGGGGGAGCTTCTCTTCAGCAGCAAGCTGGATGTCAATAATACACCCTGGTGTCATCAATTTACCTACCGAAGCCCGTCTCGGACCAATCCTGCATCCAGAAACAGTCCATGTGGGGCGATTCCTCGATACATCTGAGGCAGTCGAGGTGACACAGCCTCCACGGGCATAACTCGAGCACGGTCACGTCCCCGTAGTAGCCCTGCATCCAGTTCCTCGTGCACAGAGATATCACATCAAATACTATAGAGACAAGAATCAGCATGGGGATCAGCTTCTCCTCTGACGCTGTCATCTTTATTCGGACCTTCACGTAGTATCTATCGTTAATCCCCTTGATGGAGCACGTTATTCAGACAGCCTATTATTGATATCCCATAATCATCGATATCCGTCCACTCCGGGGACATCAGGATAATCCACAGACACTAAACACGCACAAATATTACACAAATAAACTCTGCGTCTGTGTATCGACTCGATGTCTCAGCAGACAGCCACTGCCCGGTGATAGTCAGAACACGTTGAGCCGTCAGGTATCCGGCAGCAGCAGCATCCCTCTACCTGGAACTTAAACAGAATAAAACACATCAATAGCGGTGCGTGATTTCTTAGCGTGTGTATAAGAGCCGGATATCAACTTGTCTTTTTACCACGATGACGTGCTTATGGGTTGCGGTTTTGTTTCCCTGGAGAACGTTTTGTGATAATTGGGTGTACGGAATTATATGAAGCGCACGCGATGTTTACAGAGGAGCCGCTATCCGGGGATGGTGATGTATGATAATTAGCGGCAGGACAGAGAAGAAGACGGAGAGGTTGCCAGACACAATTGATGAAGAGGGTATGAGGTTAGCCATGGCGTGGACCTTTAGTCTTGTCGAGTTTTTTCACGTCAATTCTACAACGCCATATGAATATCAGTGTAAGCCCGATCCGATTATCGCCCGACTTGCCGCTCTATACCAAATCGAGCTTCTGTCCTTGCCGCTAACAATATTAGCCGGCGATTGCTGCTGTCGGTAACACCTGAAAGTGCTAGCTAGGGGAGTTACTGGCTGTATTTGCACAAGCAAGTGACACAGGATATGCGCGGTGGAAGAAAGGGACGTCTGTAGCCTATCAGCAATCTTAACCTCCCCGAACAGCATCTCTGAAAGCCTGCGCAAACTGACCCGGGTCGTGAAATTTCTGTTAATCTGCCTCAGAGGCCGCTCCTGCTGAATACTCAAAAAAGCTGAGGCACACAGCGTCTGAAGCCGCGCAAACGACGTAATGTCTGCTTTTAATCACAGGCCCGAGGAAATTGCCTGGGCCTGATCGATGATAGTGATGAAAATTTCTATCCAAAGTACAGTTTATAGCGGAGGCTGTTGTCGGTGCGCTCGATAATTGAGTTTTGTGCGTAGGTTTTAGGGTGGAGTAATTCTGGCGATAAGACTCGGTCTGGCTGATGCAGTCTTCGTATCAATAAAATATTAATTGTTTCATTAAACCGCCAGCCCTTCAGGGAAATGTGATCGCAAAGAAACCAACAACATAGACGATTATGTCGGGTAGTTATTAACAGATGCTCTCCTCAAAGCGTTCTTCAACCTATTATCAAAAGAAAACAAAGGGTCGTTTCTCGAAGACAGATATCAAGAATAGGAAAACCAGCTCACCTGGGATAGTGTATATAAGATATCCTAAATCATCGACTCCAGCAGCCCGAGAGACTCATCTACAAATGATATAGCAAATCTGTTCGAATGCTACATTTTACCATGTGTCAAGACCAAATGGTCGTAGAGAAATTCAAGTCGTGTCTAAGCAAACAACTGCTGACTCTCCTCTATTGTGATATCTACCAATGAAGGGAAGAGGTTGCATGCCTCAAGTCACCGAGATAGACGGGCAGTGAAAAATCACCTTGTCCTCTGCCAGTGCGCTATGCATTATGGCTGAGTCTGACGGCAATCATTGCCATAAATAGCGGTGCTGAAGCGAAGCTCGCGCCGGTCGCCAAGGTTTCGATGTCCGTTGGGCCTGCGGATGGAGAGAGCAGTTGATGAGTAGAGCTGGGGGTCCAACCCATACCCATGCTCGAACAGTCTGGGGGCCGGAGAGATGCTTAGTATTCGAAGGAGAATGTGGCCACCGGACCGGAGAGATTTGTAGGTTCGCCGACGATATAAGCTCGATTGGTTTCCACTACTAGAGTTTACGTCGGGTGGTGAAAGATAACTCAACAGGAAAACGAGAGAAATGTGCCGAAAACTTTAGGTTTCCTCAATCTTCAGGAGATGGTTCGACAGTCAAGTCGAGCGTCAACTGGGAATTTACTTTCATCACCCAATATCAACAGGGGGAAATAGCTCATCGCGTAGATCTGAGAACGGACGATTGTCTTCCGAGTGGATTACACTAAAGCCGCTTATCTTGGTTAAGCCAGCCACCATTCAAGCCCTGATCTGCTCCCCAAGCTGATGTATTTCACTTTTTTAAACACGGAGTCTGGGATAACACGGACCCAGAATGTCAGAATACTCATGCGGGTTCGATCCGCTAGAAGCAAGCTCCTGCTGTAATAAATCAATCGCAAGTATAAGATTCTAAGCAGACGATATCCAGTCAGATAAGTGGAGCGAGAACGATCCGGAAGCTTCCCTCCAGCTGTCCAGATCGTCAATTCATGAAACTGCCCTGGATGCTAGCTTTTGTGTCCCGGCCAATTGAATGATATATGTTAATGACCCATGACCTAGCAATGACCTACGTTATTTTCATGTCCTACTCGGTTCGCTTGGACATAAATACGATTGGGGTTAGTCTTCGGTGGGAGGAGTACGACATTCTGTCCATCTCTGAGGATATGGGTAGCCCACCCAGTATTGGCCATTCCGATCTCCACCTCCTTCATCAACATGTCACATGTCAAGCCTTAACATTGAGTTATGCACTCCAATATAGTCAGGGGAATCGTAAGACTTGGCACTAATAACTGCAGCAAGCACCAAATCTTTGTTCAACTGGTAATTAATGAAATAACGCTAATTACGTAGTCTATATCAGTGGCATATTGTGCAGTTGGCATTCGTCTCCCTATCTTGTTTCCGCTTCTGTCGAGTGTTCCGGCTTGAGAGATTGTCGAGTCGTAGACGATTACTGAGCCGTACGGCTCAATCCCACCTGCTCAACACTCAGGTGTCTGCAATGGGCGAGACTCTTGAGCAACTGCCTCTTTCTGTGGCAAATAGGCCCGATTTGTTTGAGAGCCATGAGCGGAACTGGATTGCTTTAATTTGGACAGATTTATTTGAGTTCATACGGGTAGAGTACGTGACCAATTTCTATCTACGATGTATTTGTTTGTGTCAGTTGAGCAGTGACCTCATGGTGTTACGTGAGTTCGCTCCAACTTGAAGAAATGATGAACCATGCAGAGCTCCCTTGACGTCACAAGGCACTAAAACCCAGACTAATTGCAAACAGCGAAATGCTGTTTGAGCATCACAATCCTTTTAATTCTCACACGTTCCTTGTTGGCGTTTTGATCATCATTTTGTCCGGTTTAAAGATAGTATGGGATTATCTTAAGCTACAATAACATTTCAACCTAGCACTTTATTGTTTTAAATGGCTGTTCAACGTTTACAGATTCCTATTTCCCATTCTAGAGCATGATTATTGTAAAGCTATTGTAAACTGTTACAATTGGGTCGTGCGTTTCGGTAGCCTGGCTATTCCACTGAACTGCTCAGCCCCCGGGTTACTGCAAATTTCAGCAATAACCCCTCAGATGAAAAAGCCTTATGGGGCTACATGGCCCAAGATGCCTCATCTATGGCCCATTTGCCACCGCACATTATCTTAGTTGAGCTATTTTTTCTCTGTATAAAGATAAATGTAGTGTGTCGGAGCAAGAAAGGCTTGTAGATGGCACATAGCTTGGAAATTGGGCCTTGCTTTAATGACCTCACGGCTCAAGTATCACTACGACTTGACAAGATTAAGTGTTGGGCTGACCAGAGGGTGAGCAAGCCCGGCCGAGAAGCACAGATTCAGAGTGATGACACGCAATGCTCTTTACTGTATGCGCTCGTTCGCGTCTGCCAAATGCAAGAGGCGAGGCAAAAGGTCAACTCAGATCTTCATCAACCAGTGTGTAATATATTCTTCCTGCAATGGCAGACAACAGGTTAAGACAAATAGCATATTTCAACGGTGAGCATCATAAGGAGGAAATCAACAGTGAACACAAGCTTACCATCAATTGAATACGAGAATGTGACTTTAGTTATGGCTAAGAAATCCTATCAAACAGAGATTATTGGTTAGATGAGGAGGGTGGCAGGTTGACCCCATTTCTCCTGCTGGCTTGGTTCACTCCATCCTCGGGGGAGCTCGGGTTCCTGTCAGACCGAGAAACGAGCAATCTCCAGACGTCTGTGATTAGAGGTTACATGGGGCGTCACTAGAAATTATTCTAACTCAGAGCGACCACCTTTCCAAATAAATGTCAAAGATTTCCTTCCTCTGGCTGTCTGTCATTAGGACACCAATTTAAAGGTACACACCGTCTAAACTTGACCAGCTCGGGCCGGCGTCTGCTCTTTGAATGGGCTGGCAAATCATCCGGATGACGAATGCAGCCGGCTCTCTTTATCCAAATACCATCCAAATATGTATGAGAATCATTCTATTTGCCTGCACCGATTGCTTCTCCGACGAAGAAAATCAAGTTTTCGAAGGTAGTGCTAGACAAATCAAGTCTCACAATTGGCTGCTGGTGATGCCGACAACGGGAAATCTGTGGATCGTTTGTGCTATTGTTAAGATAGAGTGGAGATGGTGAATGATGCGGATGTTGAGATGTATGACATAGATGATAACAGATCCTGAATGGGGTGATCTGTCCACGCCATAATTAAGGTTATGGCACATGGAATCATCTCTGCATCAGTACAATCACTTGCTCAGCCATGGGTCTATTGTACAGGGTCTTCCCTGTGCTTACAGCTGTCAGAATTAATTTAACACAGCTGAGAATGGCAATTATCTTTCGTATCTCAGCTAAATGCCACGGCTCAAAATTGCTGGCCTTCCCGACTGTGTAGCCTGTAGTATATGAAAGTGACGCGTATCTAAAACCATTAATTTCACGCTATAACAGCCCGGGTATAACACCAGTTAAATCGCAAGTGTAACAGTGTAGTACGCATCTTTGTGCCGACAGTTTGACCGGATACCCAATAATGACACTTACTCTTAAACTCATACAAATATTCCACCCGTGCAAGCAAACATCACTGTTATAGTTACAAGCATTGACATCTGGCCCATTTACTGCACTTAGTCTTATTAGGATGGGAATTGTATGGCCCATATCACCGTTTTGCCGAATTCATGGCTATTCTGTTATTAATTTGCACATTATCAACAGAAATATGCGGTCTATGAAAACAGAAGGTACATGTAGATAAGGGAATTATCTGATCGTTTGTTTTATCCGAGGGATTAATTCTAATCCGAAATAAGGATTGTTCAAAAGTTCTGAATTCTCTCGGTAATTATTAGTGAAACACTTTAACTTGATCTGCATTTCACGCGCGACACATCAGATCCACTTCCTGGCTCATGTTTGACTGAGCAATCCTACTCGAAGGGGGAAGTGTTCGTATTTAACTCCTCGGGGATTAAAACAGACCAATATCTGATGGCATGCGCTGTCAGCCGCATGAAGGCAGGAAAATTGCCCCTGCAATAGCTCGATCGCATTAGCAAATTGTCAGGACTACAAATTCATGAAATTCCCCAAAAATAATCCCACGGCGGTTGCTCTTATCAATTGTCATTCAGACATCCGCAAAAAGCGAGAATCGTGTCTATTCTCTAATGGTGGCCCGTCAGATTATGACGTGACTGGTGAGCGAAGTTGATTCGCTTTTTGCCTTTATTAGCAGGACTTTGGTGAGACCTGAGACAGGTGATGAGGCAGATGAGGGCTGGAAACCACCACCATCAGTGTTGTGCTTCTCGTCTAATTGGTTAGCAAGGAGAAAGCGGAGTTTAATGCACACCGATTAGCACGATCACTGTCGTCTAATTGATGCTGTCGTTGATGCAAGAGGAAACTGAACAATACGTCTAATTTGCCTCTATTTGCTGCTTTTATTTGGCGTTTACGGCTGCACGCCGCGTCTTTAATGATTCTAGCGAGCACAGGCAGACTCTTAAGAGTTATAAATGTGACAGGGTTCCCCAGTATAACCTCCTTCGGGGCCTTGTATTTTTATCAGTGTGCAAAGTCATTGCACATTCACCTCAAGTTTGCCAGCTGGTGTTTAGAACGAAGCCTTATAGGCCAGGGGCCATTCAGAGGATCAAATCTGGGGAAGCTCCAACAAAACCAGCTTTCTGGCAATTTTGTAACTATTTTATTGGAGATGAAAATCTCGGGAGAACCAGCTCGGTCGCAGATGCGCAGAGATAGTCACCCTCAACTTTAGTAACCTCAGGTCTGTCAATTTACGATCACGGTCTTGTCTGCCCCTCGGGGGCCCCCTTAGCTATCAAAACGCTTTTTGCCCATCAATCGATCACCCGGCAGAGATTTTGTATGGGACGCACTTGTCATAATAATCGGTGGAAAGTAATGTGCACCAAACTTCACTATTTTCCATGAAGGACTCAGCGTGAATGGGCTATTGGTTTGGGGGGGGGGGGGGGGCATCACATAGCGTCAACTCATTAATATCATATCTACCACCGTGGACGCACATAGAGTCGGTAATGGAACAATTCCCCGTGGATGTTATGAAAAGTGCATGCTCAACATACGTTGGTTAAGCGTAACCTTGAACAATCATGTATGGTAGTCACTTATTCCTCAAACGGCCGTTAGGATATATTTCCTTTACCTGATATTCTCATTTACTTCTGATAATAAAGCATACGCTTAAACAATACCAAACACAATAACTCGCAAAAGAGTTTTATTTTCAACTGCGTTAATGAATCAATGCAATATATATATATATATAACACCCGTTAATAGATAATGAGAAGATGGATTATCTGACAATAGTTTGATAAGTTAATGCCTGAATATCTGAGTAATTTGAGTCAAGCGTCGAGAGAGATCCTAATAAATAACCAAGATGTCGTTTATGAAACGTACAGGATTGATATTCAAATGCATGTTAATAACTTTAAATGTTTTGTAAGCTAATTATTAGTCACCATGGTACAATATTACATCCCAGAAATTCAAAAGTTTAATAGACATAAGGTCTATGTTAAGTAAGAAATAATCATTAATGTTATTATTAAGTACTAAGTGCACATTGATATCAAATAAAACCCCGTTGGTGGAATGCATAAATTGTCCATTGGTTCAGCAAATCCCGAACAATAATTCGATATTACACTGCTGAAAACCCCCCACACCAGAACACTAACACGAAGTCATTAATAAATCAAAGACACTAACAAACGTCTACTTTATGCACGCAGTACATTTAAAATCTTTCATATGCCCCTCATAGCCCTTCCGAGAAAATACAACTCAATGTCTTCCAGAGACTTCCCCTTTGTTTCAGGGACATACTTCCAGACAAACATCAAGGACAACAGACAGCAGGCTGAAAACAACCAGAACGCCCCAGACTGTCCCAGAGCATCTTGTAGAGATTGAAATTCCTTGGTAACGAGAAATGCGAAGCCCCAGCTTGTGACAGCCGCTATTGCACTAGCTGGCCCGCGCGCCCTTGCTGGGAATACCTCTGACATGACCAGCATGGGTATGGGTCCCCAGCCGACAGAAAATGCCATGATGTACCCAATCAAACTCATCAGGGCGAGCCAACTTATACCACTAGCCTGCTCAGGGTTGGTACTCGATATGTGATAATACAGCCCCATAGTAAAGCACATCGCTGCCATACCAAAGCTACCCATCATCAGTAGTATGCGTCTACCGGCTTTGTCCATCGCCCAGCACGCTACTACCGTCATGACCACTTGTACTAGGCCAATCACGACAGTAGCCATTGCCCCGTTTTCTTTGTAACCAGCAGATTGGAATATCGAAACAGTGTAAAACATGACAACATTTATACCAGTAAGTTGTTGGAACATCATGACGCCCATGGATACCTTTAGAGGTTTGAACAGTTCAGGTCTCTTGAAGTCGCTCCATGACGCAGACGAAGAGCTATCGACATCGAGACTCTCTTCAATATCACGACACTCGTCTTCGATATCATGATGGGGACCTCTCAGCCAGTCGAGGGCTCGTAGGGCATCCTGTCTTCTTCCAGTTTTCAAAAAATATCTGGGCGTTTCTGGTACGCGAAGCACTAGAAAAATGGAGGCAACCGGGATGGTGAGTCCGATAAAGGCTAGGGTTCTCCACTGGAATGATAAACCGAGCGTGTAGACGAGTAATATTCCCAAGGTGATCGCCAACTGTACTCCAGATCCAAACATGCCTCTGTATTCTTTGGTGGAGATTTCTGCGATGTATAAAGGAGATATCACAGTTGTCATGCCACTTCCAAAACCAGTCATTAATCGTCCAAAGCACAAGAGATACACGCTGGAGCTAACCATTATGAAGAACCAGCCGACAATGAATGGGAAAGCTATACAAACAAGAGCAAGTTTTCTGCCGAATCTGTCAACCAACCACCCTGCAAGTGGACAGCCCAATAAGGCTCCGAACGTGGCTATGGCCCCAAACCACGTTGATGAGTTAGTGTCAAGAGGTCCATCGCTACCAGTCATTTGTGGTATTGCTGGAGAACTATATCCGATCATGAATCCAAAGCTTACAGCTCCCAAATAGCTACAAGCTGAAGCAAATATTAAGTTTTTCATGGTTGATTTCTTTTTTGGTGCTGGTGATATGGTGTCCTTTATATCATCTGCGATACTAGGTTCTCTACTAAGACTGCTAAGGGATATCTCGTCCGAGTCCATTACTGATCGAATTTAAAATGCAGTTGGATGTCACTCATGATTGCTCTGGCTGATTCAATAAACGATGATGTATGCTAATCATGTACATGTAGGTTACACACTGTGATTCTAGAATAAAAAGTAAGAAACATATTATGATATGTAAACATTCAATCAATGAATATTGAATGTCCGACAGCTGTCGTTTGAACAACTGTTTTATAAGGAACTGCCAATGTTAAGCTATCCACGTTGGAAAGATCCCATTAATTAGAGATCTGATTAGGTTAATAATTTCTATGTTCAGCATGGTATCAATGTTAAGACGTTAGTACAATGTAATGACATTTAGTAGGACCTCCAAAATCAGTGCTTAGAGCCTCGCCACAACGCGGCTCTTTATAACACACCCGGTGCCACATTTATAATTCATAAAGCGGGGCAAATTTAATCCAAAGGAATACATGGTAACTCGTAAAAACCCGATGTTGGGGTGTGTCCCCTTCTATCCACTTTGTAGCGAGGGTCTACTGCACTCGCATAAATTTGGCACTAATACATTCATCAATCGTTAATCAGAGCACGCTTGGACTGAACTGTGGTCCAATATAAAAAAAATAGACTCTATGATACATGTCAGTACTATATCAGATTGTTGTGCTTACGTTTGCAGGATAAGGAACACGTATATCAAACTGTAACTGGCCCCCTGAGTGGAACAAGTCTACACTTAATCTTCAGTACAACTTGTTTGGCGACACATCCAGCTCTGTCTGTTTCACGGTCTACTTCTGACATATTTCCGGTCCAGATAGTTCTATGGGAAGCTACAAGAGCCAATACCTTGGTAAAATTATTGCACCATGAGAATGGGAAAAATGACTCTTGCTCGTGCTGTTGCTCCTAACTTGATGTCGAATAAAACATTCCTCAGATGCTCCTCAGAGTAAATTCTTAAACCCACAGACTTATAGAGCCCGTATTTTAAAATCCAGATGGTACTGTGAGGTATTAAATACATGTACAATTCAATCAATTTCAATTTAAAACATATTTATTCACTTTTCACATATTAAATCAAATATGGAATCAGCACAAGAATAAACATGGTAATGGTAAATAATATGA